>JANBPY010000003.1:0-130452 GCA_027577015.1 Dispira parvispora
TATACCTCATCCTTATATTTACTGCAACATTGTTGTATACGCGTCATCCCACGTGAGCCATCAAATCTGAAACATTTTAGTGGCTGATTTTTTTCCCAACAATATAAGGGTGAACCCCCGCCGGATTTGGTCGGATATCATACAAAGCATCATGTTGCTTAGGTTGTTACTAGTTCACTTAAGCCACTCTATACAGAAACAAAGAATGTCGTCCGTATTCCATGGCTATAGACAACTGCCAGGCAGTCAATACATTTTTTATATCCCCATTCTTCTCCCTTACGAACTGGTGCATAAGAATGACTTTCCAGATTGCCTACTAATCTTACTATAAACATTTTAACCCTGGGGCAACTGGGTCGGATAGTCATTTCGTCCTGCCCCCACAAACATACACCTATAGAAGTATGCTGGCAAGTATAAAATAGTAATAAATCAAACAAAAACGCCAAATCTATTGAAGCCACCCTTGTTTATCCTAACAATAAGCGTCAATAAAACAGCGCATTCGCAACTATTGTGTTTGGTGAGTCTACATCAGTCACGTGATTCCACCGAAATTCGCTTTGCTCCAAACCACAATGTAGCAGAAGAAAAGCCACCCTACTCTTTACCAAGTGATTGTCGCGGTCTAGAACGCTACGTGGTACTCCTCCTTACCAGGTGCGGATATCCTGCTTTATCCTTCGCAATACGCTTGACGCTGTTTACCCTCTCAGTCCCCGCCCAGCGTATAAATTTGAAAACCACTAACGGGCATTGTCCTTCCATTTTACCTTTATTCTTTCGTTTCGACGGTGCCGTCCATCTGCTTCTCATTCCGTCATCTTTTGCCTTTTGGTTTGTTGTTATTCATTGTTCAACCTTGTCAGTGGGTTCTGGTGACATTCCCACCCAGTAAAAAACTATATCACCATGGCCACATCTTCCGCGTCACCGTCCAGTCTTAGTTGGCAAGACAATGCCTTGTCACGCATACTCCAGGTTACGTTAAACCCTCAACATCCCAAACGCCAGGGTTACGTATACTTGGCGGAATTGGTCCGAGAGTGGCAAACCACCAATACCCAAAACCACGACAATGACCCATCTCTACCGTCCACCTCCGAGCGCACGTATCCGCTTCTCACGGCGGATCGTATTGAAGAAGTAGTGTTAAGTAGACTGTCTTACCTGGCCACCATGACCCCAGACCAGGTAACCGAAGCCAAGTCTCATTACCCAGTTTTAAATGCCAACGCTTTCACTTACCTGTTACAATGTTGGAAACGGGCCAAGGATATTCGTCAGGGGTTACTTCAACGGCAGGCGAATCTCGATCCACAGGTACTCCAGAGTCGTCTGGAAACAGTGGACCAATGTAGTCAATATTTGATATCGTACGCGGGTATTACGTTGAATATGCCCGGTATGTTCCCAGATTGCGGTGGAAATCCAAATGAGGATATTGTAGCGGGTGTGGTGGAGGTGATGCTGAAAGAAGATGGGTTTTCACCGCAGGGTATTCCTCAGTTGTTTTGGGAAGAGGTGACCCAAAGATTCGACGGCGATGGGCTAGAAGAAATCGTGAGTCAGGTGGTGGGCCAAATGGGTATTGGATTGAATCGCGACAAGTCGGTATTTGGTAAATTTCGGGACTATTACCGAGTAATGTCGGAGTTACTCAACGTTAAACTACTGGCCGTAAACCTTACGCGGGCGCCAGGGTGGTTTGATATGTTGGCGGGGGAGAATGCTTCGGGTAAGTGGTCGGAAAGTACCGTACCGGCGGAACAACTTCATATACATACGTTATTCGGACCACTATTTACTCCGTCGGCATTTCCCCGGGATGACCCTAGCATACTGACAACTTATTTCAAGGACATTCGCCAACGTAATCGTTCAGATGTGGAATCAGCCATGACGTCGTTGCGAGGGACGGTAGATGGGATACAACGTACATTGTTCCAGTTCACCGATACATTAGTGCGGGCCAATAATGGTGCTCGTCAGGCCGTGTTGGAATATGTGGCGATGGTAATTTCGAAAAATTGTAACCGGGGTAAAATGGTGGTGGATGATACCCAAGTTTCCCCGGATGGGTTCATGTGGAATTGGCAAATGGTGTTACTTTTACTCTGTGAACCCTTTTTGGATAGTCAAGCCTCGAAGATTGACCGTATTGATCCCCTTTACTTGGCTAAAACGACGTTGTTATCTCTGCAAGACGAGACCAAGATCAAAGCTACCGAAGAGGAAGCCAATACCTATTTCGAAAGTATGGCCGGGGGTTCCCACCCACCGGCAAACTTTATCACGGAAATTTTCTACCTAACACTGGCCTTTCAACACCTCTCGCTGGTGCCCATGTACCGTGGGTTTATTACTTCGCTGCGTGAATTGGGGGAATTCCGACGCCAGCTAGACCAGCTTAAAGAACATATGGCCGAGCAGCCACTCGAGGGAACGGCCGCTCTATTGCATGAACGGTACTTGGAACGTCAACAGGCAGAGTTTGATACCATGGTGTCTCGTAAATTTGCCACCGAGGCCCAATTGTTTAACCCCAAGGTACTGACTGTAGCGGGGCAATTTTACACACTAACTATGAAATGGCTACTCCGACTGGTGGATCCCGCTCAGCAGTATCCCTTGAAACCCCTGTCGTTGCCGTTACCGGCTCAACCGCCCCATAAATTTACCACTTTGCCCGAATATTTCATGTCGGATGTGGTGGACTTTGTACTGGGGTTGCTCAAATATGACACTATGATGATGTTACACATGTCGTTGGAAGATTTGGTAATATTTGTGGTGGTGTTTTTAGACCACTCATCATACGTCAAGAATCCCTATTTGCGGGCCAACCTGGTGGAGATTTTATTCTTTTTGACGCTGGAGCCTCCTGCCGACGCGTTTCCCCGGTTGGATTTCGGCGCAATGCTAAACACCAACCCTATCTCGCTTGAATACCTGGCTCCGGCTCTGATGCGGTTTTACGTGGAAGTAGAACACACTGGAGCGAGTTCCCAATTTTACGACAAGTTTAATATCCGGTACAATATTTCTCAAGTCTTAAAGTACCTACGTAAGAATGAGGACCACCGACGACAAATTCAGGAACGCAGTAAAGACGAGTCGTTTTTTATCCGGTTTGTGAATTTGCTCATGAATGACACAACGTATTTACTGGACGAATCACTAACCAAACTAACGGAAATTCGGAATTTGCAGCAAGAAATGGCCAACGTGGCGGAGTGGTCGGCTCAGCCGGACACTTATCGTCGGGAACGCCAATCGTTACTGATCCAGGACGAGCGTATGGCCACATCTTACTTGTCGTTGGGTAACGAAACCTTGTATATGCTTGGTTACCTCACTGAGGAAGTTCCCCTCCCGTTTATATCACCGGAAATTGTGGAACGGTTGGCGGCGATGCTCAACTATAATTTACAGGGTATGGTGGGGCCCAAGTGTATGGAACTCAAGGTGAAGAATCCCGAAAAGTACCACTTCCGACCTCGTCAACTTTTGTGTATGATCTTGGACGTGTACCTTCATTTGGCGCATTACCCAGAATTCATCCGGGCGGTAGCGCGCGACGGCCGTAGCTACAAAAAGGATTGGTTCCTCAAGGCTATCAAAATAGTGGGATCTTCTGGTGGCTTTAGTTCTTCCAACGCTAATGTGGAAGCATTGCGAAAATTTGTGGATCAGGTGGAAACCGAACTACGGGAATCGCAACTGGAAGAAGAAGACTTGGGGGAAATTCCGGACGAGTTTTTGGACCCTCTAACGTGGAGTTTAATGGAAGAACCGGTGATTTTACCATCGTCCAAAGTCACACTGGACTTGAGTACCATCAAATCACATTTATTGAGTGATGCTACCGATCCATTCAACCGGTCGTCGTTGACGATTGATATGGTGGTTCCTAATACGGAACTCAAGGAAAAGATTCGTGAGTTTAAACAGTCACGATCCACCACTACCAAGCCGGTGTGATGATGTCATGTTAGGATTCGCTGTTCCTGAACAAGAGGTATTATTTTTTAAGCTTTTCTTCATTGACTTTGGATTGGCAGAGCCTTTTTTAAGGGGAATTATAAGTGATAATCAACCGACTGGAAGTAAAAGTGCGTTGTTATACATCCATTCGAAACTGACTGACGCAGTCGACCTATGGAGAGTGGGTACCGCCACATAATGTCACAAGACACTTTTCTCAGTGGAAAGGAAGATACGGAAAGAAAATGGTTTATAGAAGATTGACCCCAAAGGAAAGTGACCACACATTCAGAATCACTGTTGCCCAACCATAGCAACGATTTTAGTAGGTACGATTATCAATCTTTATCTATCGCCCGTCGCCATTGCTTAATGATGTTAATCAATGTCTTGGTTTGTCGTAATTCCTGTTCGTGCTCTCCTTTTTTAGGTAACAATAAACAAAGGGAAAATGATTCAGTGCAGCGTGGTTAAGAAGCTAACGGAGGTTGTGCCAGAGGGTTGATGGTCTAGATGGGGGGGGGGCTGCCCTGGTTTTACATGTATTACAGCATGCATATTTCTTAGCATGAATAAGGAATGAATGAATTACGAGGTGCAGGGTGGGTATATGAGCGAACATTTACAGATTAAGGGAGGTGGGATATCCTTGTCATATTAGGATATTGATATCGACAAGGAAAAAGAACGACAAGGGGGGAGGGTGTGGTTACACTAGTTTTAAAGTGTGACATCATAGTTGTGAAGGGTGGCGATGCCATACAACTGACAAACGAAAGAGTCTGGCGTACCTTTTATTGGATAGATCATATCCTTTTTATTGGGTAGTGGTGATTTCGAGTTCAATAGATCGGGTATCGTGGTGATATCCTCCTTTGGGTTGTAGTTGTTCCTGGAACAAGCGGGCTAATCTTTTTCATATACGCGAAGCCAAGGTACGCCGGAAAAGCCGAGAAAAACAATACAGCGAGTGTGCCTATTGTTCAATATTATGACTGTCGAGTGAGGAGGGCTCACTCACATGTAGGTGATATCCCTAGGCAGTGGGTTGGTGTGTTTCCCTCTCTTGCATCTTTTTTTTCTTTCTCTGTTGCTCTTTTACAATCCACAAGTTGTTTGACCACTCTTTTTCTTATTCGCCCCCTTTCACGGCCTTTGTTGGTTGTTCTTCACTCCCCACCCCTTCCCTTCCCTTTTATACATCTGACAGTTGTTCCCTGTTTTTTATTGTTATTATAAATATAAATTGGCTTTTGGTTCTTTTCATCTGACATTTGTGGAGTCGTCCATTCCTTTCTATACAGCTCTTTATTTGTTTCCCATTTTGTTCCGCCATCCCAGCCTTGTGTTTCTAAGCGAGCTGTGATTTACCCCTTTGTTGGTATTTTCTCCAAAACGCCATAAAGGTTTATAACAGCATCTATTGCCCATTCGCTCACTTCATACAGTGTGTTTCCAACGGGAACATTCCTCTAGCAGCTCATCGTCTGTTCTATCAAAGAGTAAGTTTGCAGTGTATTTTCATAACGGAGGTGGATGGTCGTATATTTTCCTCGTCCCCAACAGTAGTGTTTCCTGTGAACGTTATTGGTGTTGAATGAGTCGAGGCGGGGCAACCCTTGACCAGCTCTGCTCACCCTGCCATTGTTCCCACTATGGAGCGATGGGTGGGAAGGTGACAGAGGGGGTAAGCTGAGGTGCTGCTATCAAGCCACCTTCTACTGCTCAGGTGAAGTACGGACGGGGGAGGTGAGTCCTTTGGTTATAGTGTGCTCAGCGGGAGGGCCAGCTTGGGTTAGCGGGGAACAAAAAATATACTTGTTTTCTTCCCGCCTAATCACTATACCAGTACATGATTGGTCAACCCATACAGGATAGCTTACATCATCCGCAGAATGTTGGGATTTTTTTTTCGACTCAGACTGTTAATAGTATGCCAATTGTGGCATGTAAACAGCAGGGAAGGATGGGGCAGATACAGAGAAAACTTGGCAAGTCGCTCTCCGTTACTATTGTTCTAGTTTTTTTTTATCTAGTCCTTTTTTTTTAGAAGGGTCACTTGCATTCTCCTGTAAAACCTCGTGGTGGACTTTTTCTTTCCCACTTTGTTACTTTTATTGCTTCTGTATTTCTAACCCTTTTTGCTCAATCCTACTTGATTACTGTCTCATCTGCTATAGTTTTCTAAATACCATGTCCGAGGTTCGTCGTAAACTCGTGATTGTGGGCGACGGTGCCTGCGGTAAGACGTGCTTGCTGATTGTGTATTCTCACGGAACGTTTCCGGAGGTAAGTATTTAGATTAAGTTGAACGTTGGGATTGTTGTTTTACCCCACATCTGCAAGTAGATTGGGTGGAGGCCATCTGGAATAGCAATCGGGATTCTGTGGATGTATTCTTTTCGTCTGACGCTGTAATACCTTGTCAGGCTGGGAGTGAGGGTAATCCTAATATAGTCTTTGTAGTATTGTTTACTCGTGACTATGGTGTATTCTTGTTTGTGTATAGTGACTAATTAGACCTTTTCCTGTTCACGCTGCGGTGTTTTATGGTACTCTCTGGGATTAGGTCTACGTCCCCACTGTGTTCGAAAACTACGTCACCGACGTGAACATTGAAGGCAGGCGTGTGGAATTGGCCCTTTGGGATACGGCTGGCCAGGAAGATTACGATCGTCTGCGTCCCCTTTCCTACCCTGATTCGCACGTTATTCTCATCTGTTTCGCCATCGATTCTCCCGACTCGCTAGACAACGTCAAGGAAAAATGGATTTCCGAAGTGCTTCATTTCTGTCCGGGCCTTCCTATCCTGTTGGTGGGATGCAAGAAGGACTTGCGCAATGACCCCCAAGCTATCGCGGAACTCGCCAAGATCAACCAGGTGCCCGTAAAATCCGAAGAAGGCGAAAGGGTTGCCCAGGAAATCGGTGCCGTCAAGTATTTGGAATGTTCAGCCAAGAACAACGATGGCGTTCGGGAAGTTTTCGAGCAAGCCACCCGCGCTGCTTTGGTGGCTCCCAAGAAGAAGAAGACCAAGTTGTGTAAACTGCTCTAAATCGAACTTTGTCCAGTATTCGGAGGTGGATAACCCCTCCTATTTTGGCATCCAGCTCTGACTAGGAATAGTGAGTATACTCTTACCCTGGTGTACAAGGGAGAATTTACACATGGGGGTAGGTCATGCATTCACGTGTTTCCTTCCTGGTTGGAGTACATCACATGGTCGAGATAGTGACGGTATTACCTCGGGCTTTTACTTTACTTTGTTGTGACTGATACGTGAACGAGATTCCATTTGGGCTATCAACATTCTCTTGGGGCTTCTTGGTAGTCGGATGGCTGTTGCTGTGTACTGATGCTGCATTATATGTTGTTGTGGACTCATCTTCCCCTATAACTGCGTGGGTTTATTTTCTTTTTTTGTTGTTGTTGGGCCCAAGACAATTCGGTTTTTTGCAACTCCATGCGGTGGCTTAATTTTGATGGGTTTCTCCTTTTTTATATGTTTTCATTTTTGTTCCACTTGATATACCTCGCTACCACCCGCTGTTGGTGCGACCTTTTACTTTTTATAACAATGATTTTTTTATTTTTATTCTCGTGCTCGGTTCTCTTTTCATTGCGAAGCGACCAATTTTATATCTCATTAGTATGTGACTTTTATTTTAAAGCCCAGCAGCTTTCCTCACATTCCCCTCCTGTGTGGACACACTTTTTTTTAAAGAAAAACTCTACAGTGTTTAAGTTCACATTCGTCATAAACTATGTCCCTGTTATTTATTACATGAACAGTTGTCATTACAATGCTAGATTTTGAAATATTGTAACCCTAGCAAATTAGAATTAATCGGTGTAATTCAGTATCGCAATGAAAGGTGAGGTAAATGATCCATGACTGAATTAAGCACTAGATCATCTCACAATTTATCTATTGGGATTTGGCATCTCGGAATAGAATCGAAATCCGCCGGCTCCGTGAAATAATTTGTCCATGGAATTGATTTTCCTCGGTCGGGTCCTCCCTGGACGGAATTTCGTGGGTGAATTGGTAGCGTAGATCATGCCGTTGGACATAAAAACACCGCTGAGGTAAAAGCACCTTGAGAACACAATCAGGATCTTTCACATGGGTAAATTTCATTACAGTAGGGGATAATAGACAAAGCCCCGCCACGAAATCCCCCGAAAACTCGGTATTATCCACATGGGCCCGGATGGCACCTTGAGGGTGCAAGTCTAAAATATGGGCAGGTAGCCAAGTGACCTCTGAAGGAAAAAGCTGCCAGACGCGCTGGAATATTTTGGCAATGTTTTGGTCGTCCGCAGAAAGAGACTGATGAACCGGCGTTGGTGTGGTGAACGGGTCTAGTTCCTCTGAATTATTCGGCGGTAGTTGTATTCCTAGGCCCTGGGGAGTCCACGGGGTAACGGAGCATTCGCGATACTTTGTAATCACCGAATCGAAATGACCCTCTGAATATGTTTGGGAAGCGTACCTTTTTAACTTGCGACGAGTTTGCCGCACTAGAAAATCGTGTTCGTCAACGCTAATAAATTCAGGTAAAATGACCACATTGGCCAATGAGAACCCCCTTTCTAGAAAACCGGCCGAGGGTTCATAATAGTTTCGCAATGCTGGGTCAATTTGTGTGGGTAATTGGGTCCGCTTGGGGATCTTTGTAGTGGTGGCAGTAGTTCCTTGGGTTCCTAGGGAAAATGAGCGACATGGTGTTGCTTTCCAGGAAGCACTTTGTTTACTGATGAGGGGTAACCCCCTGTGGCGCATGTGGAAAAGTGCAAATCGCATGGTGGGTTAACAGGTTGGGTCAATTCGTAAATGGTAAATAAAATAAAACAAAGGTTGTAAGTACTCGAGAACAGGATCTAGGTGGTGGGCATTGTCATGTTTTTGGGTAAAATGGTATAAAAAAACACTACGCATTACCCGACAAGGAAAAGCAGCTAAAAGTAACAGCAGTGCGAGTAGCCCAATACTTACCCATTTATGATCCAGCGTTGAAACTGGAAAAAAGTGCAGATAGAAGATAATCACTTGTCATTACTATTTACCATTGGGTCTAGGCTATATTTTAATAAAAATAATCTATGTAGAGTGAGTAGAAATATCAATAATGCTTGAGCTAGTAAGCCCCCCAGCGATATATGTAAAAATCTATTCGAATGTGACTTGCTAACCATGTGGCCAAGTAAAAACAAATCAAGGTGTCCAAAGAGATACTAAATGTTTGCTTTTTTTCTAGTCTAAACTAATTCTCTAACCCACGTTCATCTCTGATATCACCAGCTCCGCATGGTATCTATGACATGATATTGCTCGGCTAACAACTTTGCCCAGGCTTTACGAACCTCGTATTCACTTCGGAACATGGGCCAGTAAAGCTCAATCTGGCCATTTTCAGAGTTCAATTCGAATCGATAATCATTACCAAAGTAGGAGTTGAGCTTCCCTAAAGTCTCCTCGTTAAAGCGGGTTGATAACGGGTCCGTTTCCTTCTTGACCACGGGTATTTGAGTAGCCAAAATATTGTGAATTTTCGATAATTGCTCACCACGCTGCTTCCACCAACTCTGCAATCTGGAACTCTTTTGGCATACATCTTCCAAATACGTAAACCAAGACTGGTCAATTTGACTGGGTTGATTTAGAAACGATACCAGCTGAGCCGTAGTGAGCAAGTCCCAGCTGAGTACCACGTACACGAGATAGTGATTCTCGTTATATTCATCGTAGGGAACCCACTCACTATAGTGGTCAATTGCCCAGCCCACTATCTCTGCAAAGCGCTTCGGGGTGGTTTGCTTCTGCATGTGAAGCAACGGGTACATGATGAATAACTCCTCGGCCGTCAACTCGGAATAGGGTACCCACACCACAGAGTTGGAATCTTCGTTAATGTCTAAACTGAACCGTCGGATCTGCCGGTCCCATTGAGCCACCACTTGGTCGAGCTTGTCACTCAACTGGTTTAGTGTAATATTCTGGTCACCTTTACCTTGTACAGTTCTCACCAAGCGCTGGCTCCATTTATCGTCCACTTTTACAACTTGGGTCAAGGTATCCTGGTAGGTCTGACGAATCGCTTGTAAATCTTTCTCGCGGCGCGTTACAGTAGGGTTGCTAAACACTCGAGACAAAAATCCACCCTGTGCATCATCCACGGTTGCTTTGTCCTCCTTCAAGACCAGCGTAGCACACTCTTGTTCATATTCTTTGCAAAATTTTTGGATCTCTTGGGAAAGGTGTTCCACCTGCTGGAGCACTGCTCGGTATTCTACTTGCTGGGGGTGAAAACGGAGCCAGGCAGCCGTGTACAAGTCCGTGTACATGTGACCCTGGGTGGAGTGCGTCATAGATTTAAGTGCCTCGGTCAGAAAGGTTAGGCAACGATATTTCGCACCAAACCCAGGTGAACGAAGGTCAGTGGAAGTGGGAAACAGATTATGGTTCCTAACGACGATTGTTTTCCATGCTTGCCAGTCCCTGTAAATGCGCTATGGGGTCAATGATAGTAGATTCATTGGTTCAAGTGTCAGTAAAGAAATAAAGAATGTTGGAAGTAAGTTTGACATATCCGTGCTCATTGCGTTAGCACAAGTCCATCTTGGCCATGTATATATCAAGTACTACTCTAGTTGCCTTGACCAAAAGCAACCCTTTTACGATATACAATTACTCCCTAATTTGAAAAAAGTTGTATATTAGCAAATTTGTCCACGAAAAATTTTCCAACATATCAATTCCACTTACCATGACAATTTCAGAGTTTGTCCTACTTTTCGTACTTGACGACGAGGATGTACTAGTTCGTCGATGGTCAAGGCTGGTTTGAGCCGTTTCATCCGTAGGTGGATACTCCAAATATTCGAACGATTCCAAACTGGACCGTTGCGGCTTCCCTCCTGTAGAGGTTGACGCTACATAGGTGAAATGAAGTAGGGCGAGCCCCACCAGTGAAAGCCAATGGCAACGCATAGAAGTGTGGTTATAACTAAACAGTACTAACACAAACGGACGTTATTCAATTACATATATAGATATATGTAAAATAATATTTTCTAGGTAGAAAAACAATATCAGGAATATACGCAGTGTAAAATTGATAAAATTCGTTACATGTACTGTCAATTAAATACCAATTTTTCAGGCACTGATCTACTAGCCACAGTGACGAATTTTACTCAACAAAAACCAGGGGGTGAAAAAAAGGGAAATGTCGGGAAACGGGGTATTTTATAATGGAAGCAAGGGACGCCTACCTGTCTGGGTAGTATACCATTTTTCATGTTTATAGCAAAATTCACATCTCTTTTTTTTGGTGTTACCAAAGTCTCTCGCTTTCCAACAAAAAAAAGATAATCTGCGAATTGGAAAAGGAATATCCGACGTTAAGCCTTGTACGGCCTGGATGACCAATGGCCTTGTAAAGAGGTGAACTATCCAATTCCTCGTCGTATTTCCATTCATTGTATCCCGCTGTCCTTGCGCCTCTTAAAAAGGGAAGACGGAGCAAGCTTTTGGCCATACCGACACCATATGAACGTGTTTATGTTGTTTTCAAGCTGGATTGTGAGATGACAGAGTAAAGCACATTGTTCATTTATGCTAGAAATATATGAAAATATACCTCACGGCTACAATGCTCACCCCTCTCGCTTTTTCCGCTACTTGTTTATAATTCCATTTTCCTATCGAGTATATTCCAATGAACAGGGGTTGAAAATGTGTCTGCTACACTGCCGAGTAGTCTAACCGGGGAACAAATTTGCCATGTGGGTGGTACAATGTGTTACATTAAATTTTTCTACCTCTCTCTGCAGTTACTCGTATTCGTTCAAAAAACAATTTCAAATCTCTCCACCACTCCTTGTCACTCATGTACCACCTTCCTTTTCCGGCCGCATGTTGCCTAGTGGATTGATTTCTCAGCCACAATTAACCAATTTCGACACTCTACACGTTGAGGAAGGAGCCCCAGGCTGATATCATCATCAAGGACAGGTTGGGTATATCACAACATGCTTTCCAATCATGATGAACTTGCATGATTCCATTTATACAACACAGAGGGCCAGTAGAAGTGTATGGTGTGAACATTTAAAGTTACACCATGGTCAGCTTCCATTTATGCACACATGTTTAATGGGCGTAGCTTCATCTGTTTTTTTTTGTTCCTACTCCCACTTTGCTCCCAATATTTTCTTCACAGTCAAAGCAATACCCATACACGTGGAAAGCTACGCTGTAATGTTACGCATAAGGATTTTGGGGCTACAACATTCTCTTGGTTTAATCTTTCAAACAATTTATAACTACTTGATTAGAAATAATGTGACTACCAAATGTAATACCAAATCAAAAAAATATATAATATAATAAAGGCTGACAATGTAATACAGAATAAAAGTATTAGGTTCAGTACAAAAGGTAATAGAAATAAAAAGCTAGCACTGCACAGCCAGAGGTAACACATGGGTAGATGGGGGGGGGGAACAACCCGCATCATTTCTCAATCTGTTTTACGCATGGTGAAGGGTGGGTACGGGCATGGGCATAGTAGTGGTGGGGGAGTAAGGAGTATCGGTTTGTGAGACCCCTTCAGTGCCGTTATCCACGTCGTCTTTTTCAGCCCGAGTATAACTAACCACTTCCTGGTCCTCGGGGCGGGGGAAGTTGAGGCGGGACTTGCGGTGGCCATAGAATGCATAGATGACCAAACCAACCCCCAGCCAGATAAACAACCGATAAATAGTGTCCACATCGGACATGGCAATGAGGGCAATAGATATAATCCCGCCCAACACAGGGAACACAAAGGGACCCAAAGGTACACGGAATCCACGTGGGACATCAGGATGGGTAAAGCGCAGAATGATCACCCCCGCATGCACCAGGAAAAATGCTAAAAGAGTACCCACACTGGTCATATCACCCAACAGATCCACGGGCAAGAATCCGGCTAGCATCGCACAGCAAGCTCCCACGATAATGGTAGGAATGTACGGAGTTTTGAAACGCGGGTGTAAACGGGCCAGGATCCCCGGGAACAAGCCGTCGTTGGCCATAGTATGAAACACTCGGGATTGACCCATAATCATCACCAGTATCACCGACATTAACCCTAGGACGGCGCCCAGATCCACGATAATTCGTAACCAACGAGTGTTGCTAAAGGTTTCCAGGGCGAACGAGATGGGGTGGGCCACGTCCAATTCGTAATACGGGCGGAGTCCCACCACCACGGTAGCGGTAGCAATGTAGAGAGCGGTGCAGATCACCAACGAAGTAATGATGCCAATAGGCAAGTCCCGTTTGGGATTCTTGGCCTCTTGAGCTGCAGTAGACACTACGTCAAATCCGATGTAGGCGAAAAATACCGTTTTGGCTGCCTTGATAACACCCAACCCACCGTACCGACCATCCTGTTCAGGAGGTATAAACGGTTGGTAATTCGCCGGGTCTACCTTGTTACAGGCACCAAACACAAAGATCAGCACCACCAATATCTTGAAAATTACAATGATTCCATTCACTGTGGCAGATTCCCGGACACCAACGACCAATAACGCCGTCATCAATACCACGATAATCATGGCGGGAATATTGAGCACCGCCCCCGTTTTAAGAAATGTTCCGTTTTTCCACACCACTGGGGCCGTTGTAGTACTGGTACTTAGGGTCCAGTTAAAAGCGTCTTTGAAAAATGCCGACAAGTACGATGACCACGAAACCGCCACCGTAGCTGCTCCCACCATATACTCCAAGATGAGATCCCAACCGATAACCCAAGCCAAAAGTTCACCCATAGTAGCATAGGTATACGTATAAGCCGATCCCGAAATAGGCACCATGGACGATAACTCCGAATAGGAAAACGCCGCGAAACCTGCACATACCCCGGCGATAATAAAAGATATAATAATAGCCGGTCCGGAATGCTGCGCCGCGGCTACCCCCGTCAATACGAAAATACCGCCACCGATAATAGCACCAATACCGACAAACGCCAAGTCGAATGGGCCAAGGGACCGCTTCATACCCGAATCTTCACCCTCCTGGAGAATAGTGTCCACTTTTTTCCGGTTAACCAGAAGTCGCAGTCGGTGTTTGAACGCGTTTTCACCGGGACGACGGTCCCCGTACACCTCGGCCGACCCCGGGGAATGCGATACCGAGACTTTGTCGTAATCAGCCATTGTTACCGGACTATTACAGCAAAGTAAACTTTTTTGTAGAAACAGAAAACCAAAGATTAAAAGATATTTTGTGTGCCGAGTTCAGCGGAGAATTACAAATAATACTAAGAGGAAAAGGGAATAAGAAAATATCTAGAATCCCTTGGATATTTTAAGGACGAGGCAAGTACTTTTTAAATTAAAATAGGTGGCAAACGGTTACCAGCGTCCTGTTGAAACCCTACGGATGGGTAACGCGAAAGAAAGGTTTGTTTTATATATAGGAAACGGATATAAGTATTGCCACCTACACCTTGACTCCTTTTAAGAATTGATTATACACAAGCACAATCACTAGGGGGGGGGGGAGTCTGAGAGATAAAAACTACAAACGAAAAATTAATGAAAGAAAAATAACAGTACGGAACCTGTAACAAATTAACTACAGAAGACACGAAACCGAATCACACTACCAAGCCAAGGGAAATGAAAAACTCAGTAGTACCACATCAGCTGCAAGTGTGCTGGATCGTGGTGTATTTATATTAGTGTCACAGATCCTACTGCAATGCGGTTTCCAACGGCGAAGAACGGGGCGTGAGTGGGGAGAATTGAGCCTGGGATGAAAAAAGCTTAAAAAATACCAGTGACACGGGGACAGAGAGGGTTTTTTTTACATAACCTTAATTCTGACCAATGCCCTGTAAACCTTGTCATGTGAATATGAACGAGTTGACATGAACAAACCAGGCCATTACGGGCGGCATTCCTAATCATCTCCCATCTCCAAGTCTAGGTAAAATTGGCTATTATCCAGTAATCATGATTGGTGTTGAGTTCGGTTATGTTGGGTTTTCGCGTTAGTGTATGGAAAGAAAGGGTCCAGCGTGGGTGGTGTCATCTCTATTGGTGCGATAACCAACTAGGCACACATGACTACCTTCACATCACTCCGACTTGTTCACCCTTTTACTTCTTCTGCAACCAAGCCCATACCTCATATTATTCGTTAAAATGGGGTTAACCAGTGGTTGCCAGCGTTAGACCGCCAATTGTTCACACGCGATTTCGTTTATTTCGTTCACTCTCGTTACAGTGGCTAATTCCTTGGCAAACTGCTTATCCATTGGCTTGTGTTCTTCACCCGCTGGCCTATTGTACTGAACCTTGCGCCACTTCTTCCATGTGAATGGAACACTGCCATCTCACCCTTGATCTACTCCTACGCTGAGTGAAGAAGAGCGTGGGGATAGTCTTATCTCCACGACTGAGTTTGGAGGAAGGGAATGCACGGCGCTGGTGGTGGGGACCGATCACTGCATTACACTGGTTCAGTCGAAACCAATGGAGTAACCGGGTAAATCCGCCTCGCTTCCAGTTTAAGGAGAAACGCATAATGATCTATCACACCCCTCACTTGCCCGTAATGGCAGTCGGAAGTCATCCATTTTCCGCCATTTTTTACTATTCAGGTTGAATTCGTTATTTCGCTGGATTGTACTGTACGGGTAACCCCGGGAAAGTGCCCCCGTATAATCTTAAATGCAGAGAGCTCCTGAAGGTGGAGTGAATGAGGAGGGTGGTCAGTCACCTCACCCCGGGTCTAGTCAAAGCGAAGCAAGGCATATGGCCACAGTATTAAGGGGCTTCAGTTACCTTGAGTGGCCACAATGGCCTCATTGATCAGTGCAGGGGATGGCGTCGCCCCAGTACACTGGGGCTGTATTTAAAATTTAGTAATGAATAAAAAGCGTGAAAGCGCATTCGCCCTATAGGACTTACACCAAGGCTGTGTAGCATATCCCATAAAAATGGCACTCCCACCCAGGACACTGATTACTTTATTGTGGATTGGTTTAATCACCCTGCTACTAGCCAGCGTCGTCTGTAAATTAGTTTATCATAAAGGTGATCATACTGGTTACCATCACAGCTTATTTTGTCCTCGTGTGGTGGGATAGATAGTAAAGACTACCCTGCCTACTTGAAATTTAATCGTTCACCCAACATGACCATAATATTGTCGATCAATTGTTCAAAAATAGATAATATCAGCCATACTAAGCACTTGTGGGTGCTAAATCACTTCCACACTCCCTCGCCTCCTTATCAAAACTCAGCGGAAGTGGACGGTGGATGAATGAAAGAACCAAAACAAAACACGAAAAAAAGGGAAAGTGGTGGCTGAGAATATCAAAGCATACCTTGGGCCCACAACAGGGTAGTTCTACCGTTTTGAAACGCCCTGGCCAGAATGTTGCTATCTATCTCAAATACTACTTTATCTCATGTTGATCCAGCCATTATGTATGGCTACTTTCTGACTAAATTCACACCGAATCCCATCCACATCTTTGTCTAGACCGACCACAATTTTCAACCTAATATCCGGGATTAAATTCATAATTGGTGAGGTTAATGAGTGTATGGACCACTGGTTTTCGTTTCCGCTGGGAATAACGATTTCCATAGGGTGGTAGTGGTAAGTCACGTAGTAGATAACTGACGAGTAGTACGGCTAGCTTAACCATTGACAGTTCAGCTAAACTGGTTTGATCAGGTGCCACTTGACATTACCTCATAATTCGGAATAGTGGTATGTTGGAAACCATCAAAGTGATACGTTACGGCCTTGGCTTCTCCAGGGATCATAGTAGGAAGCGAAAAATTGGATAAAAAAGGCATGCAGTGGTCACTGACGACATAATTTTCGTTACATCATTTCGGGGGTCACTTTAGATTTTCCCTGGGAAACTGGCTGGTTCGTTAAACCCAACTATTGTCATGCCATTGTGACTGGGAGGGGGGGGGAGGGTTTCGGAAAACGACCATGACAAGGGCCCATTGTTTTCATTTGCCATATTATCATTGAGCTTTGACAAGGCCTGGCAAAGGTGTTCTACTTAGACACCGCTGCTATTTTTATAGCCAGGTTTCGAACCGCCTGGTTGAGCGTGCTGGCTTGATTCGGCCCAAGCGCAATGTTGGCGTGTCAAATTTCTGAGAGAGGGGTAGTATTTGGTACCTTGGTTATGAAATTATCTCGATTACATCGCTGCAAGGAATTTACCATAGCGTAGAGGTCGTTAGACTATTTAGGTTCGATAGGCAATACTCATCCTCAGACATGACCTCGTTCTCTGACCAAGTCCACCGGTACGGTCAAGCCGTTATGAGGTTTTAGAGTAATAGTTGGCCCAGGAAAAGATCGTGATTTCTATAAGAGCGATAATACTGTATTGGGCTGGTTTGAGCTTGAAACGCATAGGAATGTACCATAGTGATCCCCCCCCCAGGACTTATCAAGGGCGAACGCGTGCAAAGTCTGCACCCTTTTGGCATAAAGGGACACGACAGAGTGACTATAAACGGGAATTTATATTGTCTTTACAGTGACTTTTGGTATATAGATGTCCTCACTACAAATTTATGGTATTCCACGAGTGAGACCCATTCAACTCTGGTGGATATTTTCTGCTATTCATAGTTAAAGGTAAACCAACCGTTGGTAAACATTTTTCTATTCAGGAAACCATTTTAATCTGCCTTTTTCTTTTCTTAGCATTAACCATTACCTATTCTCTACTCATCTACTTTTCTGTACTATTTTTTTTCATCTTCATTTCCACAGGCATTTTTGTTACTAGTAGCCATGCGGCTGGTGGATAAACGGATACCTCATCGTCGCCAAGGATTGGCAGAAGAGGAAAACGCCGCCAAAGTTATCCTAGGCGATGATTTTCAAAATGAGCAATGCTTGTTTATATCCGAAGTGAAGATTTTACTTGACGCCCAACACGAGGCCAAGACCGCGGGCGACAAGAATGTAACCGCGGTGTACCAACGTGCTTATGACTACGTGAATCAATTCGCTCGATTTAAAAACCAGGATAGCGTCCGTGAAGTGCGCCAATTTTTGGCTGACGATACGTTGGAATCGTTTGAGATTGCCCAACTGGCCAACCTTTGCTGCGAGGAAGCGGAAGAGGCCAAGACTTTGATTCCTAGCTTGACCCATAAGAAGGACGACGACGCGTTACAGTCCCTACTCAGTGAAATGTTAACGTTGAAGAAATTCCAAACGTAATGGCGCTGGGGGGTTAGCTTACGCATTTCTGCCAAGAGGTACACAGGGTCACAATAAAATGTCGAGTTCGCAAGGGCCTCTGGGGGCTAATAATCAGTTATCCAGTTTTACTTTTATTTTACCTACTTTTATGATAAACCAGTGTGTCATACATTTATCAATAGTCTTGATCTTTTTTTTTTCGTTAGCAAGTCAAACTAGTTCTGTTGGGATTCCAAATCCAATATTGTAAAAAAAAATCGTTATTTGGGAGCTAAATATTACTGTGACTATCTATAAGTAAGGTCCATATTTTCCTTATAAAAGGGGTTAAACGCCCACAAGAAAAAAAAATGCAGAGTCCAAGAAGATTGAAACAAAATAATAACTGATGATGCGATATTAAGGATGCGTTGCGACTAGAATGAAAGAGTTGATCGTGAGGGTAGGGATGGAGGTGCGTGTTATTTTTCAACCACGCTATCTTTGTCGCTGATGGAAGAAAAAGAGCCGGTGTCTTGAACGATAGGGAAATTAACTTTGGATTTACGATGCCCGTAGGCAAAGTAAACAATAAACCCGATTCCTAACCAAACCAGCAACCGATAGATACTGGACACTTCGGACAATACGATCAACGCCATGGAGATGAGAGCTCCCAGAACCGGGAACACAAACGGACCAAAGGGAATACGAAAACCACGCGGGGTATCTGGGTGGGTGAACCGTAGGATAATCACCCCCACGTTAGCCAAAAAGTAAGCGAGTAACGTACCAACACTGGTCATGTCGGCCAAGACGTCTACAGGTAAAAATCCGGACAAAACCGCGGATATACTGCCTACGATGAGGATGGGCACATACGGAGTACGGAACCGAGGATGGATACGGCCCATGATCTTCGGAAACATACCGTCGTGAGCCATAGAATGGAAAATACGTGATTGACTCAGAATATTGACCACTAAAACGGAGAGCAAACCGGCCACCGCACCAATGTCCACCAGGATACGCAACCAGCGAGTGCCACTAAAGGTTTCCAGGGCGAACGAGATGGGATGAGGCACGTCTAGCTCGTAATACGGGCGCAGCCCGACCACCACCGTGGCCGTGGCAATGTAGAGGGCAGTACAAATGACGAGAGCGCTAAAAATACCGATGGGTAAGTCCCGTTTGGGATTCTTGGCTTCCTGAGCAGCACTGGCCACTGCGTCAAAGCCGATGTACGAGAAAAAAACCTGCTTGGCCCCCCGGATGATTCCTAACCCTCCGTATTTTCCATCGATTCGCGGGGGTATAAACGGTTGGTAATTAGCTGGATCTACTTTACTGCAGGCGCCAAACACAAAGATCAGCACCACCAATATTTTAATCGAACAGGCCACAGCGTTGACTATTGCCGTCTGTTTAATGCCTACCAAAACCACCAGGGTGACTATCACGACGATCAGAATGGCCGGAATGTTGACGGCAGAGCCGGTGACTTGGAAGGAATTATCAGTCCATTTTAGAGGTGACTGAGTGGTGTTGGAATCCAAAGTCACCCCAAAGGCGTCTTTGAACAAAGCCACAAGATACGACGACCAGGACACTGCTATGGTGGAGGCACCCACCAGGTATTCCAAGATGAGATCCCAACCGATGATCCAGCCTAGAAATTCACCCATGGTGGCATAAGTATACGTATACGCAGAACCCGCAATGTGGACCATGGAAGCCAACTCGGCGTAAGCGAAGGCTGCAAATCCGGCACATACCCCCGCGATCAAAAAGGATACAATGATGGCGGGTCCAGCGTGCTCGGCCGCTGCCACACCTGTCAGTACAAAAATACCCCCGCCGATAATACAACCGATACCCACCAAGGCGAGATCTAGGGCGTTTAGGGATCGACGCATAGCTGACTCTTCCGCCTCTTGGTGAATTTGGGCCAGTGACTTGCGTGAGGCCATCAGTCGCAGGTGGTACCAGATAAAGCTTTCCCCTTCCCGACGGGTATTCTTTTCGGGTAGGTACGGCCCGATGATATAGGTATCTTTGTCATATCCAGCAAAGGTCTGGTAGGAGCTGCTGCTATCTACAGAGGCATCTCGGCTACTGGGTGTTGTAACAGTTCCGGTTCGGAACCAGGGAAACTTCATTTGGTAGTTTTCCAAGGGCCGGTTATCGTATACGTATGGATCAGTGATAAAATGGGTGTCTGTGGTGTGTGCGTGGCCTATTCGCTTTGGGGAGTAGAAAAAAAAACTAGTACGGCTGAAATACTTCCCAGAAGGAGAATACCAGGGCCCGCGATAAGTTGGAAAAAAAATAAGGTTTTCAATAGTTCAACTATCAAATTCTCCTTCACTCAGTAACGTTACCAAAGAAACAAAATATGGAGACGGAGAATAGGGAGGTTCGTTGGTTTATATATCGGCCGTATTAAGTAGCCTGGGAATTTTGTACATGTGTAACGGAAAATAATACACACACATCGCTCCGGTGTATACAAACCACGTAATATGCTTCTAGCTCTAGTCAAAGGTTGGTAGTTGGATAAAATGTGAAAAAGAGGTAATCAAAACTTTAGGTAATAGCTTGCTGTGCAAGCCTTCGGCGTATGATTACAGGTGCAATAAGCGAATCAAAATAGTATAAACATCTTGAAAGAGCAAACGGAAATGAAGCAGGGCAGTGCGGCTAACGGGCCCCGTCCAATCGTTGGAAACAGCCAGCGCAATCCCTTGTCAAGTTAGCCAATCTCTACGCCATGCGAGCACACCATTTTTCGTTGCTATTAAAAATATCCCTAAAGGATACAGAGAGAACCTAGTGGTTGGATTCGCATAAGGGAGAAGATGGAGGGGGGGGGTGCACTATGTGAGTATATAAAGTTGAGGTGCACGGCGAAATTTAGTGTTGTGAGGTATGCTACTCTACTTTTATTCCACTTACCAAACTTTTGCCGTGTCCCGTAGCCACAGTAACTAGGGAGATCAAAATACAATGTTATCATGTGGCAGTAACGCAGCCACACCATGTGCCTTGGATGTGGCTGATCACTGGGTGTAATGTTCACGAGCCAATGATTGCAGTGGTAAATGATACCATCTTCTAGATTCTATGGATGGTGCCCTTTTCCTACTCTTGTTGCCTTTAACATCGCTTGGATGCCTGGATAACATCCGCAACCCCCGGAGCTGGGTTGTAATTCTACTCTTCAGTCAGAGTTGGTACTCATTTTCTTCGTTTGCTTCAACTGTTGAAGTGCTGCGTATAGAGCGGGGGAGGTAGCGTATTACTTTTAATCATGATAAAAGTGGCTGATGAGTCCTTTCTGTATCTATTGGGGCTAATCTGAGTGACTTATAGAGGTAGTCAACAGTAGAAGATGTGTCCCCAATTGAGATATGCACGTGCTCAAATCAGAAAAGATCATGATGATCATACTTTATTCAGCAAACAAAAATCGGAACATATTTTTACAGAGGAAACACCGCAGATGTGGGGCTGAACTGTAAATTTCAAAAACGTTAGATTGATGAATAATATTTCAATCTAGATAGTATCTACAAAAAGTGCGGCATTTCCTTTAAACAGCTCAAGGGGTTGCGAAGTAAGTTCTCTGCGCTATTGGAAGAAGGAAAGAGCGTACTTTTACAACATGAGAATATGGAAATGGGGGGGGGGGGGGGCAATGTGGTAATGCACTACTGGTAGCTGTGCTCCCTTCAGTCTTTCGGACCCACACAAAAGTGTCACGTGTTTCTTAGTTGCCCTCGTCGTTTAATACTCTCGGTCAATGAAAACTAAAAAACAGCAGACGGTCGAATGCATTTCGCTACTTTATCATGTGCTGCTGGAGTATTCTGGCCCAGTGTTTCCCCTTTGTAATTTGTTTATAGCATTGCATCTGCTTGGCCAACTGTCGTTTACCACGCTCCTCACTTTCACTGTTCCTCATTCTTTGTTATATTATTTACGCAATTTCTAGACGAAACACATTCGAACACGACCATACCACTGCTACCGTCACTAGGCTACAATGGCTCGTAATCAAGAAAAAGCGCAGTCCATGCTCTATCGATTTCGACAGGCCCAAGCGGAAGAGCTAGGACTACGACCTGTTAAAGAAAAAAGACCGTACTTGGCCGCTGATGTGGACACAGTGGGTGAATGCGAAAAATGGCGCCAGCAGGTCATTCGGGAAATCGCACGTAAAGTGTCCAAGATCCACGACGCCAGTCTTACCGAATACCAAGTGCGCGATTTAAATGATGATATTAACAAGTCTTTGCGGGAGAAGCGGCATTGGGAAGAGCGTATCGTGGAACTAGGCGGACCCGACTATCAGGTAAGATGCCGATACAAAATATGGTGAAGTTTGAAGGATTGTGTTGTAGGATCATAGCGTTGAATGAATTGGCTGAGTATGTTTCCATGAATACCTGTGTACTTACATGGTTCCCATTTTACATTTCTTGTTATGTCACGGTATTCTTATACCTTCCCCCACTTGCTGCTATATCTTTCCCGTAGAGCGTTGGTCCCAAAATGCTAGACCACCAAGGAAAAGAAATACCTGGTAACCGAGGTTACAAGTAAGTAGTTTGAAAATTGACCAAAATGTTTGCAATAGGATGGGTTATTGCTCCTGCTTTGAGTGTTGAGCACAAAAGTGTGGGCGGATAAATTGTCTGTGCCAGATTTACCAACTTCTCTGGTGTAGAATGTGTGCAAATGGGGTTCCGGAGTTTCGCAGTATTTTTTATTGCTAACAAAATTTGTTTGATCATGTATTGGGATGGGTTCATAATTATTATTATTACTTTTTTGAATTTATTTTCTAGGTATTTTGGCCGAGCCAAAGACCTGCCGGGTGTTCGCGAATTGTTAGAACGAGTGGGTAAGTGACAAAATATAATATCTCAAACGCATCATCTGGTTTGAACTAGCACTGTACATCTTTCATGTATTTATGGTTACTTCCATAAGAAACGGATGCAGTTGGTAAATGAAACTAACCCCTTGCCCTGGCACATCCTCTTTGTTTTTACTACAAATCAAAACAATTTGTGGGTTTATAGAGAAAGAGCCACCCAAGAAATCTCGTTTTCAGCTGTACAAGAACGTAGACGCAGAGTACTACGGGTATCGGGATGAAGATGACGACGGCGTGCTTTTAGCATACGAAGCAAAGCAGGAAGAACTGAGTAAGTATAATGTTGTGTCGCGGCGTCATCTGAGGGGTTTCTGTGGCTGACCGTTCTATTCCTCCAGTAACGCAATCTTCATTGTCCACAGCGTGTTTGAGTGGACCACCTGCGCGAGTATCGGCTTGGTTACGCTGCTTTTACATTTGTGCTAATTAATGAACCTCTGTAATATTAATGCTCATTTTTTTTGTGTTTGTTTACACACCAACTTTTCCATGTATTCCTTAGTGGTGAAGAGTCTAAAACTCAATCCGAGCATGACGCTGTCCGATTCCGACTCTTCCTCAGAATCGGATTCTAGCGAATAACGAGCGTGTTGATTTCCATCGTCCTTTATACGAGATGTTTCGACAATATTTGGGATTAGGGGGTCGTTTTGTTTGCGCTAGTTTGTATAATAAACCTCAGACTATCACTGACTTGACTTGGTATAATATAATTTTATGGTGTTCATGGCTTATCATTGCATCACTTTTTCACTGTGTTCTGATGGGTTTGGTCTGGGATTCAGGGTGGTAGATTTATCGATCACGTGTTCCATTCTTTTGGTGGAAAATGGGAGTCTCACCCAACTCACATTAGATTTGCCCCAGAATGAGCTGTCCCACTTACTTTGGTTTCAGCTTTTTTACTCTTTTTTAAAAAAAATACGTGGCTTTCGGTTGACCTCTCTGAGTGTTCTTTACCAGAGTGCCTTGGAAGTAATTGCACGTAGTAAGCCTAGATTTTAACGTGTTTCTATGAATAATTTTCTTGTATAGCTTTTAATTCACACTCTACGTAGCACGCATGGCAGGTTTCAAAATCCCCTCTCCAAAATTGACTGCCTTTGTGGCCGTAGTGGGAGGTTTACTTGGTTTAAAAAAATATGACCGGTACCAATCGGATCAAGTCCGGGCCCAGTTGCAAGCGCAGGCCAAAGTAATGGCTGACGAGCCACTTGACCCCTTTGACATGCCTTCGAAAGTCGTAGTGTACTTATCCCCACCCCCAGGGGACGGGATTCACAAGAGCCGCATATTTTTCCGGGACTACGTTAAGCCCATTTTTGACGCCGCGGCGCTGGACTATGACGTAGTGGAGAGTAAGGAACCGGGGGAGATACACCATACCATATGTGAGGAAATCCAACGACGTCGTCGGCAGTTGATTCCCTCGGCGGAGGAGGATAATAAGGATGGAGCTACGCCGCCAGCAGTGGGATTGTCTCCTGTGCGGTCGGTTGATGTCACCACTTGCCCAAAAATTGCCGTCGGTCGGAATACCTTGGTGGAATTATATAATGGACTCAGCGAGGGCTGTTATTCTTCGTTGAATACTCTACCCGAGAAGGAATCCACAGCAACTAGTGAAGATGCCAAAGTTTCTCCCCCTGAAGCACCTGTGGCTTCACCACCGGCCTCAACCGATGTCCAAAATAGTATTTCCCCAGCGGCTACGGAGAATGACTCCTCTATTGCCGATGAGAAGGAAAACGTCCTGACTGACCCTGTACCAAGTGAGCCCCCTGCCCCTACTCCTATAGTCGACTACGATGCACTGGATACGGGGGATCTTCCCGCAATTCCTCCGATTGGTTTCGTCAATTTTCAAAATCGGATCGGTTGGACGAATTTCCCTCGTCGCATCTTGGGATTCTTTCACGACACGCCATTGGTAGAGGAAATCGGGAAGCAAGCGCTGAAGATTGCCTTGGAGCAACGACGACCCTTCACCCAAGCGGATTTGTCCATGGGAATCGAAGACGACCAAGTTCACCAGGTTGAGGAAGCGGATAAAGTACCCTTGGTGGTGGATACGAGGCTTTATAAGCAACTTGTGGTGTACCAACGTCCCAACCCTGAATCTACCCCGCTAAAATCTGATGTCTCGTCCGATCTCTCTAAGTGATGGATTTTACACCAGTTAGATGCACGGCCGGCTAAACATAAACCAGCTGTGATAAGGTATTGAATTCTATCTGAAAAATACAACTTTTACCGATATACAACTTTCTGCACCATAATATTTTCGATGAGAAAAATAAATAAATCATCTGTCTCGCACAGTGTTCCATTTTAGCAAAGATTACCTGTGGACAATTTATTATATACTTGACCAATGATACACCTCCGTAGAGACAATGTTTTCCATTATTCATAATAAACAACAAGCCACACTTGGCAACGGATTACGATAAAATGTTATCCAATCCGCATGTGGCACAATAAGTTGGATGCCAATCCCTCACCGATTCATGCTGGCTGGGCCTCGCATGGTCTGACCGGGTAAATCGTCAGAGTCAGTGGAGTGACCTCGTAGAAATGCCTGGGGAACTTCCCGAACACTGGTGACGGGCGTGGCACGGACTTGCTCCTCTTGCTCCATCAGCTGGTTATATATGGGGTACAATTCACAGTACCGAGCCAATTGAGGTGCGTGGTGGGTACGGGCTACTTGGTCAATCTCTTCTAGAGTGGTGTTGGTGACATATTCCCGAAGGGCCCGTTCACAGTCCTCGGTAAGTAGTCGGATATCGAACCGAGATGCTACTACTAGTAGTTGGAACCATGCCTGGAGATGACTGGGCGGTTGGGTGGCCTGGTCGGTCCCTTTCTCCGCGAATTGACCATGGTTATACAGGTACTCCAGGACCCGTTTGAATATATCTGGATCCAGTTCCTTGAGGTTAACTTCTCCATTCTGCGCTTCGGACATCTGGGAATGGAAAAGTCCTTGAAAATAACCACTGTAAGTGGACAATATGCTCCGGTGACATCTGAACGTACGACTGGTGATTGTATCTTCAGCGGTTACATGAATAGTGAAATCTGAAGTGTCCAAGTCGTTCAACTGTAGTTTCCCAGGCCCATGATCATGACTGGTACCAAGGTCATTTGATGGTGGAGTCACCTGGTGCCGCACTATGTCCGGTTGCAGTTCAGCGGTGATTTCGAAAGGTAGGTTCTCTACAGTTCCTTGATTGGCACAACTGATAGCGACGGACTGGCGGAAAAGCTGAGTTTTCTGCCAACTTACGCCAGTCTCATCACCGCCCTGCAGTCGGGCAGCAAGAGCGAATCCATATTCCTGGTTGGCTACGAAAGGGGTCAGATCAATGGTAGGGTGGGGATCATTATCTAGGCAATTAGGAACGCTCACCCGTTGCCAATCGTTGGTGGAGAGGGGACGGACCAGCCAATCCACACGAGCTTGAGGAGTGAAACAGCGAGTTCGGAGCACTGCCTGGACCGAGCGGATGTGGTAGCCACCGGGATAAAAGTGCAAGTGCCACTCTATTCTACTTGGGTCGTTCCGGGGTTGACGTGGGTCGCGGGCCAAATACACCATATTATGGTCATACTCTACTTTTCGAGTTATTCCCTGTGAGTGAAAACATCCATGCCGCCATCCACGGGCTAGCGGAACTATGCAGCCATTCTCGTAAAAGGCGTCATCCGTAGGGTCATAGCCTATACGGTAAACTAATTTCTCAGTTGGCTTGGAAGTATCGGTACCGGGTTGGAAATGGAGGGCCTGGCGGGCGCTCAAATACCCTACTGGGGGTTGGGCCCGTAATTGGGCAGTGGTTTCCTGAAGCTGAGGGTCCTTTTGAGGTGGATGAGTGAGGGCGTAAAATTCCTCATCCGTTAAATGAGGAAACCGTCGTCGGATAGCACCGGCGACGGGGTATTCATACATACGACTATTATCCATAGTTGTACAAGAATGTAACGGGTGTCAAAGTTACGGCAAGGTCATTAGTTAAAGGTTATGAGGAAGTATTATCCGAAAAACGTAATGCGTTATAACGGGGTTTTCGCCAAACCAATTGGAATAATATGCAGCCTTGGCGTCCTCGGAGTGGGCGGGGAGTGCAGAATAGGCTGGTCCGTGTGAGAGTGGGTCAGGTGCCTCGGGGCATGTTTTACGGCAAGGTATCACAGCACAGTCAGCCACGATACGATTTGACTGATTTTTTTAACAGCATAGGGAAAACTTGCCAGAATCAATTTGGTCTCACACATGAACCATCTCATCTCCCTTCTGCAAAACATGATAAAATCGGTGGTTTAAACTCTACTGTTTATAACCACGTGATTTACGCTGGAATGCTCTTTGCTTCAAATATCACTGAAGAAAGATCAGCTGCATCATTGCAGCCTACAGGTCGGTCGGCGGGAGGGAGTTGAGTGAACGTTACAACAGTCCGAAACTGGAATGGTTTCAAGTGAATTCTTGGCTAGTTTCGGGATCAGCCAAACTCCACGGTTCGCTGTAAGGGGGAGGGGTAACAACGATGACTGTAAATCCGGTCTAGAAACTAGTCATTGGGTTACAGCTCACCCTTTTTTTAGCCATTATTTCGACTACCCTTTTGGAGGCGTTGTCTTTCCCTCCGCTGGTTCATTGAAAAGTGGAGCTCGCTGGGCGTCGAACAAAGAGTATCCGCCCTCATTTCTGCGTGTTTGTCCTTTTATTTTGTATTGTTTGCAGCACGTAATTTCCATCCTATATTGAAATATGGCGTCCTTAACGGCTCCTGGTGCAATGGCAGGCGACATGCGCATTCGCCGGCCATCAGGTCCAACTATTCGACCTCCATCCACGCTTCCATCGACTACTCAGCTCAACGGGTGGCGGACAGCTTACCTCGCTGGTAATAATGGTAACGAAGCGTAAGTCATTTGGTCGACCCTACCGCATATTGATGGCGGCAGAGATTCCCTCATGGATGGAATGGTATTTGGCCTGGTTGCGCCTTACCATGTAGCAGTAGACTACCGAATACTGACAGTCATGCACAATTTTTATATGCATTACCGTGGTTTGTTATTATTGGAAATCTCGCTCGGCAATAACCACCCCCCCTCCCACAGTGACTTGAAGACGGCCCATTTACAATTAGCGGATACGAACCGTTTCACCACATGTATGGCCGCAGCGCAGGTAGGTAGCACTTCTAATCCCGGCTTAACAGCTACAAACGACGAACATCCGGCCTACGATTAGGGCTTTAAAGGCTTATTGCATTACAGCTGTGGTATAGCTTGGTGCAGAAAATGACCCATTGGAAGGCACCTGCTGTTTACTAGGTCGACTGTTTCCTTATTCCATACTCTCTTGTGTTTATGGTCGGTTATTTTTAATGGACTAGTACTAACCCCACCTGATACTTGTTCACTATGCCTTGGTTCCTTAAACGTTTTGCGCATATCACTGGGACGAAATCATCCTCAGACATCTCCATTGATTGCTATTGGCTCAGGCAGCCAACATTCCAATTTTTTCATCGTTAAAGCCCAGGGTTCGACGATGGGTGGTAATGATGACACCCCACCGGGTATAGAGGTAAGTCGGGGGGGGGTTTTTAATAATATACCAGTCATTGGAGTGTACCTTCATAGTTACGTTACCTGTTTGGCTCTAAAACCCCTACCCTGTAGGAAAGCCTTTCCTATATTTACATTGTCTAGGGGTGATTTCGGAGGAAGAGCAGGCCTTATTTACAGGGAGCTAACTCGATAATTTCTTGGGTTGTCCATATGTATGCCTACATGTTTTTCTCTACTGTCCTCCATACGTTCAACCGGTCCGAATCGACTCATTTGCGGGGGAATCTATCTAGCTGGTGTTTCAATCCTCCATTCGGTATCCCATCAACAGTATATCTTTTTCTGACCGTTTCATTGCTACAGGAAACGAAAAGGGATTGAGTATGCTTTACTCGGTGGATCCCCAGGCTTTGTTAGGTGCTCGAAATACCAGCTCTGGTGATTCGGGGCGGGCCATGAAAATGGTTGCCACTTATCGTAACAAAATTAGCCGGGTAAGTTCATTGTCCTTGGGTTTTATACCCACCACACTCCTCCTCAGATAATTTTTTACTTGCTTTTCTCGTTTGAACTTGTTCTAACTATTTCAACGGAAATTTGTGGTGGGTTTTTCGATTTGGCTTGAATTGAACGGTCGCCAATTTATATGATATACAGGCTCCCGAAATTCCTGTCCCAGGCACCCTAGTCAGTTCACGACGTATCATCTGTACCGATTTTGAACCTGTCACAGGAGCGGGTAACAATTCAGGGGCCACCCAACGCTTTCTGTCCACGGCAGGTCCGGTGGTTCACATCTGGGATGTCAATGAACACAGGGTACCCATCCGGGACGAACGGATTTCCCATTCCCAAATTACTGCGGCGTCCTGGCAGCCCTTCCCCTTCTCCCAACTGGTGGCAGCGGGCACGGTGGATAAGACCCTTTCCGTTTTGGATCTGCGTAAGCAAGGAAAAGCCGCGGTGTGGCGGTCTCGGGGTGCACACCGGGCTTCCATCAATGCGGTGCAATGGAGCCCTTTCATCCCATACTGGTTGGCCACGGCGGGTGATGATTACAATGTCAACGTATGGGACCTTCGGTATACTTCTGGTCCTGTGTTCACTATGCCCGAGCACCAGCATCGGGTGATGGCCCTTTGTTGGTCTAATACGCATAGTGATATGTTGTCCACGGGGTCCACCGATCGGCACTGGCGGTTGTGGTCACTCCGAGCGAGCCAAGGGAGCGATAATTTGCTGGAACGGGACCCAGGGAAGCGGCCAGGATCATATTCAGGATCGACGTCGGTGACGGCTTCCCTGCTGGCCGATTTTAACCAAAAGATGACTGGGTCGGTGGTGGGTGTGTGCTGTCCGTCAATGTTCGACAACACCTACTTTAGCTGTACCACCAAAGGGGAACTCACCGCTTGCCAACTTTCGGAAGAGGCCCTAGAAGGAGTGGCTATCCACCGTTTTTCGGCGGCCAATCACCCCAATGAATACGAAATTGAGCAATTGGCTTACCAGCGTGAATTTAGCGAAGCCATAACTTGCTTTACCCGACTGGCCAAGCAGGATTTGCGTTCGTCGGACACTGCCGAGGAACTCCGAAACCTAGCTGCGGTACTCTTGCCCAAGGATCCACTCACTTGGGATGGATGGACCATTCCGCCTATGGCATCGAGTCAGTCCAGCGGAACGGCCCGTCACCGGATGCTTCCTCACAAGGCCGACATGGACCAAGCCCTGCAGGGGTTCCTTAGTGATATTCGACAGTATACCTATGGTCTACCTCCGAATGCCCGACCGCGCCACATACCGGTCCAACTCAACTTAGTCCAAGATGTATTGGCACGCTTATCGGCAGGGTCAGATGTACGTGATATTGAAGTAATGGTAAAAAACAGCGACTGGAAAGGTCTGGTGAAGGAGCGTTCCCGAATCGAGAAGGGGGTGCGCTTGGCTCCCCGGGCTTACAATATCCCTTTCCTCCGCAGTTTAATCAAGGTCATTCTACCCCAGGACTGTCTGGTGGCTTTGGAGCTGGGTCACCATATTGTGCGTACGTATCTCGAGGCTCGTCGAACTCAATCCAGTACGCTGGCGGACCTGTCCGCGTTGATTCAGCTGCTGCTTTACCCGACGGTCTACGACACGGAATCCAAATCTACCGCCCGCCCCCCTAGTCCCCAGGCACAGCGTGGAGTGCATTCTCCACGGAAAACCGATGCTACAACGGAAGAGCTCCCGGTGGCTCGCCGTAGATTGTACTACCTGCTGCGGGATTCCCCCCGCGCAGCGTGTGGAATGATCCGGCTAGAAACTTTGGTGCAAAAAACCGTTCTTCAAGGCGGTCCTCAGTCCCAGGTTGCCGAGGCCATATCCAAACTTTTACTACCCACTCCCTTTACGGTATCGTCGGGGGCCATGCGATTATACCTGAACTCCTTGGTTCAGATCCGTCAGTACGATGAATACCTTGTACACGTGTCTCACCTCATACCCCAGTTTCAAGGGTTCGAATTGGCCGATATTCTTCAGAAACAGGCCCGGGATATCGTGGTGCCCCGTTGGGCAAAACAGCTCAAGCTGATTGTGCAATCCGTCCAGCAAGATTTCCTGAACCTTGAAATTACACTCTACCGAGATATTCTCAACAAGTTGGCCAAGGTGCTCACCCGTAGCTACCAGCCGTCGGCTTATGAAAATTACGCGGACAGGCACCCTCCAGCGGATGACCAAGGGAGCGTGCCGGGTTTGCCAGTGGCCGTATTGGTGGATTATTTTAACCGCATTGGCCATGGGTTTTTCCGACTTCTCGAACTCATGCTAAGTCAGAAAGAAGAAGCAGAGGATGTAACCCGTGAAATTCGTCCTCTGCTGGCTATATGGACTGATTTTCTGTATCGACCTCAGTGGAAGGCCGACGACCAATGGGCCAAGTTGGAGGCCAGCGTGGATTCTTCTTCAACTTCTACCCCCCTTTCGCCTTCATCCAGCACCACGAATCCCCACCACCTGCACCCACCGGCTACAAGCTTGGGTCAGTTAAAAAAACGAAGCTTGCAAGTCAAGAAAAATTCAATGTCGTCCCACCCTGGTTTAGAAAATTCCCAGGGCGAGTCAGGGGACTCATCGGACACACCAGAGTCCGTGCAGACCTCGGTGTTTTACTATCCACCTGCCGAAGGAGAACAGGTGAAAGTGGTAGTGGAAGCGCTCGATAGAATTCGTGGCTACTTTTATGCTTGATCGCCAGGGAAGGGGAGTTATGGCATCGTAGTCTATGTCACAGAGGACTGTGCGTTTTGAATTGTTACTGTTGCTTTTAGCTATACCTGTTTGTTACTTTTGACTACCATAATAAATATCCGATCATCTGTATCTTTTTTTCGATCTAATCCAACTAAAGCCTGCATCATTGCTCGTCGACACTGTATGTGAATTTTTGAGTAATCAGTTGGTTCAAACTTTGTAGTAGAACCCGTGCGGATGGGGCGTGGTCTCTTGTTTCCTCGTCTTTTTTTTCACTAGTCACTTTATAACTATGTAAACGGCAGGTATTATAGGAAAATTGACGAAGGACGAGCTAGGTTTTAACAAATCGACCCAAATGTCTGAGTCATTGAGAATCGCATACACTATCATACTCCTGGTGGTGCTAAAACTGGAAAATATATTATCTCTTAATGCATAATGCATAGAATTTAAGTGAATGACATGTAAGATTAATGAGTTAGTGGAACGTACTACTCGGTCGAGGATGTTACAGACAGTCGGTAGCGAATTTATGGAAAAGCACCAGAGAAACAGATCGTGAGACCTGTGTTTGGGTCTCACTTTTTTTTCCTAATCTGTAAGTGTCAAACCAACGGATTATTTTCCCATCTACAAGAGTACCATTGGCCCATCCCTTTGGGAATTCTGAAACATGTCGATCGATCGTGAATTTCATGTCCCAGTTTCATTTAAGGAAAATCTCCGGCCGGATACCATACAGTTGGATACACCTTGACGGCTCGAATTTCAGTTGTGGACTGCACCATAAGTTGTTCATTGTTGGGAAATATCGTGAGATCTCTTCAGGAAAACATTATCCCTAGTATAGAGTTATTTAAAACATGGACCAGAAAGGTGTGAATTTCTTCCGAATATAAGCAATAAATTTAGCTGGCCACAGAAACTAGAAAGGGGCAGTGGTTCACTGCGTACTTCAACGAATACTATTCACTAAGGGTGAAAGCTTTTTCTGGAAAGTCAACTTTCTACGATGGCAGACAAGGGTGAAACGCTAAGCTAAAAATAATTGAAGTGATTAAATTTCTAGGCAAGAGGGTTTACTGACAGTAAAGCCTACAAAAAAAACCACCCATACTATGGGAAGTAGCAGTAGCTACGTGCTATGAAACATGTAATCATTAAAAGTATCCGATGGTGTTTTTCCTTACTGAGTGATGGCGTGGAAAGCGTGGTATCTGGTGTATTGGAAAAAATTTCCCTATATGAGACGACTGGTTTTATATGCTTTTGATATGCTGCCGATTCTTGCCCTTATGTTGGGAATACCTTAAAAGCTACTTGAACAGTATTCGATCGCTTGTACACATCCTTGTCAATATTTTTCTATTGTTCATTATAGTAGAAAGTGTAGTGTAAACTGAGTGTCGTAAGATATATTTTACCCTTTAGTCCTCGACTTTGACTATACCCCTACCTGACGTGCTTGAAAAGGAAATAAGGTAAGTAAGTGATGGATATTCGGGTGGTTTAGTGATTGATCTTGAGCCAAGGCTAGCATAGGTTGATAACCACAACTCAATACTTACTGTTAATCTGACCTGATTACAGTACGTTATCAAAACTGTTTCAGCGGTACTAAGCATATTTTTTTTCTTCACTGCGCTTGATATCACCTTGTCACAGTTGAACAATGTGTCCCGCAGTAGATACCCTTGGTGACAACCCCAAGGCATTGAAGGCCAACCACAGTCACGGCGCTACTCTCGGGATACATGCCTGTCATTCAGTCAGTTTCCAACTTACCAATCCTCTTACTGGATCCTTGTGGTCGGTGATCTGGGCCTTGATGTTGAATCATGGTGGTGGTAAGGAAGTGCAAGCAGACTCGCGGATCGGCTTCGGTTGGCTCGAGAAAGTGGAAGGTGACTGGGCCGTGAAGCCTATGGTTGTTAACATAGCTCCCCAGGAATTACTGGCTAACGTGGTAAATCGAGGGATAGTAGGGGGATGCTCGGTAACCGATGGAGAAATGGCGTGTTACATAAACGCTATGGTGGGCATGTTGAACAACGACGAGGCCGCGGACAGGAGTTGGTCGTCCATGGTGAAGTCACTGATGGCCCAAGGAAACCAAGCACTTGCTTTGCTGGTAGAGGAAAACGAATTTTTAGCCCAATCTGCAGCCCATTTCGTTTATGATCCTGGCCAGATAACACCTGACACGGTTGTACGACTGGCGGACCAATTTATACACGTGGTGAGCTATGTGGACTGTCATGGGTTGGATATACCTTTGGCCGATATACTCACAGACCTTAGTACGTTTAGCGTTACCCCACCCCTTCCACGTCAACAGACCTTCCCCGACCTTGAACGTGTGCACAAAATATCCACTTTGGGCAGTCAGCTGGATAAGGTGGACGTTTCCACTGAGAAAAACCCGGTTAATGTAGCTGGCCAGAGGAGTGACCACCACTTTTACCATCTCGTGGTCCTAAGGTTTTCGGAACCCGTGGGTTGGATTAAGCTAGAACATGTGATTCAGGAGCTGGTGCTCCAGTTTCCCGCTCTCGGTACGGGCTCGACTCAAGAAATGCTCCGGAGAGTGGTCATTGACGATGTGACGCTATGCGAACCGGACACTTTGCACCAGTGCTTGCATGACGCCCACGACGTGGAGTGCGTCCATCGCTCATTGTTTAGCGTAGTAGGGTTGATTCCCAACAATGCGGATCGCACTAAATGGATATCAGTGTACGCTCACTATGATTTGGGCGATCAAATCCAGTTTCACCAGTGGGTGGCACGAATCCAGGACCTGGTAACCAATTCATCGACTCCACCTTCACCAGTTGCGGAGGTGGTTAGCGACGGGTCGAGGAATCCTACCGACTATTGGGAAACTCATTTCGGGGACCACCTCGCAGATCTGGGGTTGTTTTTGGACAATCCACATACCACCAGTCCCACCTACCACGCCCGACGATACCACCCAGCCGTCCCATCCTCTCTGGTATCCCAGCTAGCTCCTTTGATGGATACTTTGGCTGTGAATCGTCTGGAGTTGCTTCAAGGCCTCTTTGCCATATTCCTACTTCGAATAACTCGGCAATCCCATGTTGCGCTGCTTGGGCAAACCCAACATAAACCGTGGGTGCCCTGGACAGCCCAGAGAGCGGACAAGGCGTCCATCCAGGATATGCTGAGAGCCTTGGTTAAGGAATACCGCCTATCTGCTCAGTACGACTGGTCACGTTTCGTCATCCCACAGGGCTCTGTAAGGCCCGCCATTCGTGTGGCGATGCTACTGAAGTCACTTGGGTGGTCCCACGATTTTAGCCAGCCTCACGCGACAGTTCCTCTTTCGTTGACATGGCTGTATCGAGAGGACAGTGATAGCTTGGAACTGGTGGTAGATTTTAATACCGATATGTTCCAATTGGTCACCATCGAGCGTCTACTTTGCAATTTTCTCTATTTTGCCACCCAGTGTAGTGCTAATATGATACAGGAATGGCATAAGGTCCCGGTAATCCATCCAGATGAACGTACCTTGGTATTAGACACTTTCGCCCACAGTGACTTTCGCCAAGCCACCAATGGTACGGTGCCGACCAACGTGTTGACCTTGTTCTCTAACCAAGTCAAGCTCCATCCGGATATCACCGCTGTGGAATGTGGCAACCACCAGGAAACTTACCGATCCATTTATAGCAAGGTTCAGCAGTTAGCCACCCACTTGCATTCCCTTGGTATCCAGCAGCAAGACCATGTAGCAGTAATAGTAGAAAGTAACGTGTACACCACCATGACCATTTTGACCCTGTGGGCCCTCGGGGCTGTATACGTGCCCATCGATTACCAGTTGCCCCAGGAGCGACAGCAATATATGATGGAAACGGCCGACTGCACCTGGGTGTTGTCCACCTCTACCACCAAAACTACAAACTGGACCAACGTTGTGGACATCCAAGACCTCTTGAGCACCATCAGTACAAGTGAAGTTCACAGTACCGTGCCTTTGGTTTCTGGTCAAGGGAGTCAACCAAGTGACCTTGCTTATATCGTGTTTACTTCGGGAACCACGGGGAAACCCAAGGGCGTCACCGTTACCCATGGTAACTTTGGTAACCTTGTTACACACCACCACCTTTTTACTGGGTTCAGTCCAGTGGGTACAAGGGTATTGTTATCAGCGGGAGCGGCTTTCGATGGCTATTTATACAGCATGCTATTGTCACTAAGCAGTGGTTGGTCATTGGTATTATCAACAGTGCCCTTGGAGGTCCTAGATAAGGTGGACGTTATGATGAGTACCCCAACGTTTTTGGCCTCAGTGGATCCCTCTATCTGCCCTCAATTATCCTGGATTCTCGTCGGAGGGGAGCAATTATCTGGTGACCTGGTGGCACGATGGACACCCCAGTGTACACTTTTCAACGTGTATGGTCCCACGGAAACAACTGTTCTAAGCCACCTTCACAAGGTGGACCCAAGCGCCAGGCGGGTTACCATTGGCCGTCCCTACCCTAACTACGAATGCTATGTGCTTGACGAGTTAATGCAACCAGTGCCGATTGGTGTGGTCGGGGAACTGTTTATCGGCGGGGCGGGGGTAAGTCCCGGCTACATGAAAAGACCCGATCTTAACGAACATCGGTTTTTACCTAACCCGTTTGGCCCCGGTAAACTATACCGCACAGGGGATTACGGACGCTGGTTGCCCAACGGTGAAATGGAATGTCTGGGTCGTATCGACGACCAAATCAAACTACGTGGTTTCCGTATTGAGCTCGGCGAAATACGTGGTGCTCTGTTGAAACAATCTGGTGTGCGTGACGCCTTTGTGATGGTGGTGGATAAAAAATTCATTGTCGGATTTATCGTCGGTGAGCCAGGGATCAGTCTTTCCGACCGTGACTTACAGGAAGCCCTGAAGAGTATTTTACCACGTTACATGGTACCTTCCCACCTGGTGATTCTCCAGGGCCAGTCCGGATTTCCCCTCACTCTGAACGGGAAAATTGACCAACCCAAGTTACAAGCGATTTTCCGGGAGCAACGCACGACAAAGTTGGGAAAGAGAAGCCATATATTTTCCCTTGATGCGCTCGGAGAATGCCAACGGGTCCTGGTCACAGCTGTGCTTAGCGCCCTACAGCTCACTATAGATGAAATCTGCTTTTCTTCCTCGCTACTGCGACTTGGTGGAGATTCGATAAACGCAGTCCAGGTGTCAGTTCAGTGTCGCCAAAAAGGTTGGCACGTGTCGGTTTCCTCGCTTCTCCAGGAACAGTCACTCGAGAGCGTTGCGCAGACGATGTCCAAGGTGGAAAGCAACACCGACGTGGCGATCAATGGCCTAGCGTCATCCCCACCTTCCCTGCCAAAGTGGTGTTTGTCCCCTGATGAGCTAGCCACCGTACACCGAGAACTTGCTACTTGGGGATGGAAATCAGAAGACATCCAGAGTGTCTACCCCATGCTGCCAATGCAACAGGGGATGATGGCCGCAACTTCCCAAGATCCAACCGAGTATGTAGTCCAGCTACAGGTAACACTGCATGGGTCACTTTCCACGAATGATATTGCCCAAATGCTATGGTTGCTGGTGCAGTCCTATGATGCGATGCGGGTAAACTTTTTGACGAACTGGAGCCAGGGTACTACTAATGGGCTGCAGATTATTAGGCTTCCCAGGTACAAGGAGTTTCTTGAGCGTCAATGGTGTCCTTTAGAGCTAGGGGTCGACCGGGATTCCTACGCCCACGATGAAGTGAAACGTGGGTTTGGGGAACTCAGCCCGACTATTCGGTTCGCAGTACAGGACATGGGTACAGACTGTCACTGGTTATTGATAACTGCCCACCACGCCGTGGTGGATGGATGGTCCGTGGGATTATTGCTGCGTTCCCTTTTACAAAAATTGAGCCTGAAACTCGGCTGTACGTCCGAGGATACCCCATCGCCTCCTTCTTTCGGTGACTATTCTTTACATGTCCAAAGTCAGAGCTCGCATCCGACCAAAACTAGCAAAGCATATTGGCAAGAATATTTAGCCAACATTGATGCTACTACCATCGTTTCACTACCTAACAACCCTAACGGGTTAGACAAGGTACAGGAAGCCGAAAGTGTTTTGCATGGAAATACTGGTGAGCTACGTGGCATTTTAAAACACCATGCTATCACAATTCACACTCTAATCCAGACCGCCTGGGCGCTGACGCTGAACCGTTATACTGGTGGCCAAATGGATCTGATATTCGGACAGGTATTTTCAGGACGCGGAGGAACAAATTATCCGAATATCGACGAGTTGGTGGGTTGTCTGGTCAACACATTACCGGTACGTATTCAGCTTACCCAGGAGCAGTCAGTGATGAGCCTATTGCAATACGTTCAAGGACAGCACCACGGTATGCTCCAGCACCAACACTCTCACCTCACAGATATCAACCAGTGGATAGGCCAATCCAACGTGCGTGTGGGTGACTTGTTCAACTCGTTACTGGTTTATCAGAATTTTCCACCTTTGTCATCTAAGGACAGCATACTCAAGGTGCTAGACGCAACATTTATTCGATCCTCACAATTTGCCCTGACTCCCATGGTGGAACACTGTGGAGACCAACTTCTGGTACGTATCAGTCATCGCCCCCAGGAGTTCCACACACAGTACGTAAGGCTGATGTCCCAGTACATGGCGAGTTGCTTCCAATTTTTGGTGAGGAATTTAGCCGAGAACGACGGACGTGTACCTGCCTTGTCTCTTTCGGGTGAGGTGAGTGTCCAAGATCCAGAGACATATTTTCCACCCAGGACAATCGCTGCGCCCACCTATGCTATAGATACCACACTGTGCGTACACCATATCCTGCAGCAGGAAGCCCAGTCAATTGGTGATCGAGCAGCTATTGAATACAAAGATGGTATCCAATGGACCTATGCCGAGTTGTATCAACGATCGCTGAAAATTGTCCATGGGTTGTTGGACAGTGGGGTAAACCGAGAAGAACCAGTAGGTTTAGTCATCGACCGTCTACCTAGTGCCATTGCAGCCATGTTTGGTATTCTGATGGCAGGAGCTGCGTACGTACCGATGAATGCAGATTTTCCCAAGGAGCGTATTCGATTTATCGTACAGGATTGTGGGATACGGACTGTATTGACCAATGCTGGGGTGGAGCTCGTTGGGGTACAGATCCTAGACATTGATACCCTAATGGACCAACCTACAACCGAACCACATTTACCCCAGGTAAAACCCACTGATTTGTCTCATATTATCTACACCTCGGGTACTACGGGGAACCCAAAGGGTGTCCAACAAGAGCATCGCACAGTAGCCAATTACGTCCAGCAACCCGAAGAAGTACTAGGAATCGTACCCGGGCTACGAATGATGCAGTCCATGTCCTTGGCTTCGGATTGTTCGACCATCGAGGTCTTTGGTGGGTTGTGTAACGGGGTTACTCTGGTCTTACGAACCGATATGTTGGACACTTTGGCCAAGGTGGACACGGTGATGTTGACACCCTCGGTGTTGGCCACCATCGACCCTTCCCATTACCCGAATATCACCCGCGTATTGGTAGGCGGGGAAGCCCTGCCGTTGCACACTGCGGAAAGATGGGCCAACCACTGTCGCCTATTTAATGTTTACGGGCCTAGCGAGTGTTTTGCTACCCACTCTACGGAATTCCGAGTGGGTGACCCGGTTACTATTGGTAGGGTAATAGCTAATATCGAATCGTATATTCTAGATGATCAACTGCGCCCAGTTCCCTTTGGCGTACCTGGCGAAATCTGCCTGGGAGGGATCGGACTTACGCGTGGCTATGTCAACCGACTCGAACTGAACCGAACCAAATTCGTGGGCAACCCATGTAGCCCTGATGGGAGCCGGTTGTACCGATCGGGTGACCTTGGAAGATGGCTGTTGAATGGAACAGTGGAATATTTCGCACGGAAGGACGACCAGGTGAAAATTCGTGGCTATCGTGTGGAACCGCAAGAAGTTGAAGCGGCTCTGCTAGAATGCCCTGGGGTAGTATCCGCAGCTGTTCTTCCCCACGATGGGAAGCTTTACGGTTTCTGCAGTCCCGAGGATGTGGATATCTATAAGGTCAAGGAGTGCCTGAACCAAACATTACCACCATACATGGTCCCACAGAGCGTGTTTTCAATGGACTCCATTCCCTTAACGGTGGTGGGAAAAATCGATAAGCATTCCCTGAAGAGCACCCTAGAGCAGCGACTTGCCAATACAGACGAACGAGTGGTGAAGGGTCCAAATAATCCTACGGAGCAGGTCATCCACCGAGCTATGGGTGAAACGTTGAACATTCCCTTGGATCACTTGGACGCACGGGACTCCTTTTTCCAACTGGGTGGGGATTCCATTTTGGCGATTCGATTTTCCTCACTGTGTCGAGAACGTGGTATACGGATGAGTATCGCCCAGATATTCCAATATAAAACCGTGACTGCGCTAGGTCAACTAGTGAAAGATGCGGTTGAAATCGGTGATCCACTGCCTACTCTTGCACCTTGGGAATTGACACTCCTCGACTACGGTTCGAAATGTGTTCCCACCGAATCGGTCACTTTAGCGGTTGCAGAGGAAAAGCTATCCACTCTGGCCTCTACATTGTCATCAATCGTTCAAAGCTGTTCCGTGTTCAATTCACGTTATGACCCGCTTGGTCGACAATTGATATACCAGCCACATCCATCAGTGGCGATTGAGAAGAATGTAGAAGCCTCAGTTCGGTTGGATGCCTCCCAGGGTGTGTGGTTGAGAGGAATTTATACGTCAGGGTGTGATGGACTGAACCTGGTCACTTTGGTAGCCCATCGGTTTCCATTGAATCGAGTGGGTGGTTGGTCAGGGATACTCCAAGGCGTGGCTAAACAATGTCCGGAACTGGGTGTTACGCTAAATCCAGCTACCGTGGATAGGCTTTCGACTTTACTTGTACCCAAGGGCGAAGCAGGCAGTTCTCACCAACTCGTTATTCCTTACTGTGATAACCCATTCAGTAACAGCTTGGTTCACAATGGGCTGCACACTCCGCTCTCTGTGATAGCTATGATGGGATTCCTGTTGGCTCTACGCCAACTGGGGGGTTTCGACCCGGTTAGTATCGTTGGCTCTGGTTGCTGTGCGTCATACGATTCCAAGTGTTTTGACAAAAAGCCGCCCGTGGATGTCCTTACCGAGTTACAGCGTGCCAAAGAATGGTACCACAGCCACCTGATACATGATGATAGCCCTGGAATACCTAAGGCGTCTATTCTTTATCATTATAACGATGCATCTCAATCGCACGGGGTTCCGTTAATCGAGCAGTATATATCATTCTGGAACAAAGCAGCTGACCTACAAGCGGCGGTAAATTTCAGGCCCAATTTTCTCGTACTACGGCTTTTCCATCGAGACGTGGACAAAGCCGAGTCCCTATTAGTAGCATGGAAGAATCAAGTGAAGATATTATTGGATCTTCCCAACCAATTACGAGACACTGATCACTGTTTTATTCCCGCTGATTTCCCTCACCTGGCCCTCACGTCCGGTGACCTTAATGAGCTTGTAGCCGATGTACAGCGCGATTTGGGAATTCCACCCGCTGCTATTCATGATATGTACCCATTGTCCACTATGCAGAAAAACTTTGTAGTGAATACCTTGCGAGACCCTACATCCTATATCGTGCAACACGTGTTTCGCATCGCTGGGGAGTTGGATCTGACCAAATACCGTGCCGTGTGGGATAAATTAGGAAATAGGCATACTATTCTCCGCACTAAATTCCTAGCATCGCATATGGTTCAAGTGGTTAAAGATCAGGCGGATATCGATTGGATGATCAGTGAAGGACCTTTAACTACCAGCGTCGAGGAGTACCAACAAACTGTTCGACAGCTTGGGTTTGACTTGTCTGGTGGAAATCCCCTGCTCCGTATCCACCTGTTCCCCGACATTAACGGTCAGGGTTGGCTGTGTTTTTTGGCCGTTCACCACGCTGTAATTGATGGTTGGTCCTATCAGCAGTTGATGAACGAGAGTCTTGCCCTGTACCACGGGGAACGTTTGCAAGGTGAAGTACCTTACCTGCGGTTTATTGAGTCAGTATCCAACCACGATTCCGCAGCGGACAAGAGGTATTGGACGGATGCCTTCAAGGGATTACAACCCACACCCGATTTGCCGTTTCCCCATCTATTTCAGGAAGACCTGTACCGAAAGGATACTGTAGTACTGAACCGAACGGCTCCCTTGCATCAGCTTTGCCGGACTTGGGGGATTACGTTCAACGTACTACTACGTGGTATTTGGGCCCTGATGTTGAACCAATACCTAGGGAAACCAGATGAAGTGACATTCGGGGTGATGGTCTCTGGTCGGGATGGTCAGGTTGACGGACTGGATCGGCTGGTAGGTCCCACCATCAATACCTTGCCCTTCCGTGCCAAAGTGGTTCCACAGCAACCCGTGGCCGCATGGCTGCAAGGACTAGCCGAGCAATCCACGCAACTGTTAGAGCACGAACAGACCAGTCTGGTGGATATCAAACACTGGGCTGGTGTAGATACCAATGCCCAGCTCTTCCATTCTGTGATGACCTTTGGCAGGTACCTAGAATCAGGCGCATCCTCCGAAAAGTCCCTGATTGAATACCACTCCCTTACTGGTTATAATGACACCGAATATCCGCTCATGGCATCATTTGACGAACCTGTACCTGGTGGAGCACTTCACCTCACGATTATGGCCAGCCATGAACCCCTTTATATGGATGGACTGGTGGACTGTATCAGTCACCTGTTATCACGGTTAGATTCCGCTGACCCTGACGCACTTTCAGTGGGCACCCTCTTACATCCGTCCCCCACTGCTCTTGCCCAAGTCCAAGCGTGGATCCCTGGGCCGACTGTAATACCAAGCAACCCTAACGTACTGACGGTGCTCGATCTCTTCACCCAAACCCTGGTTCACCAGCCACATCGGGTGGCATTGGAAACCATGTATGGTCGGTATACTTACCATGAGTGTTACACCCAAGCTTGTACTATCGGACGTGCCTTGCTCAACTATGGATTGCGACCCGGAACCAACGTGGCCCTCTTGTTTACACAGTCTGCACATTATTTTATGGCCGTTTTGGCAACTTGGCTGGTAGGTGGGGTAGCAGTTCCCATGGATGCGACCAATGCCCCCACCCGTTTGCAGTCCATGGTGAACTCTTTAGGTGAAGGGGCTTTCCTGGTCACCCGAATAGCTGATGACTCCGATCAAGTAACCCTTCCTGATTTCTATGCCGCTAAAATTATAACGGACGATCTGGAATCCCTCAGGGATACTACACTGGATTTACCGTCATGCCGTCAGGACCCCACAGCGTTGGCGCTAATTATCCACACTTCCGGTACCACAGGTGTACCTAAAGGTGTAATGCTCCGTCACGAATCCATTATAAATTACATTTCGTACATTACCCAATTTGTAAGTTTGCCCACTACGTGTAGGTTTTTGCAGGCCGTTAACATTGCGTTTGATGGGTATTTCATGATTACTCTGTCAATGTGGGCAGTAGGCGGTACCTTGGTTCTTCAAGACGGCGAATTAGTGGACGATATGAAACGCGTTACTCATTGTGGATTAACCCCATCCATGTTGGGGGTCCTTAACCCTGAGGACTATCCGCAGATTGAGGCGGTTTTCAGCGGCGGAGAAGCCCTTTCGTACAGTGTGACGAATAATTGGTTAGCAGCGGGAAAACGGGTGGTGAACGTGTACGGCCCTTCCGAAATTACTATTGCCAGTCACGTGGGGCTGATTGCTCCCCATGAGTTGATCAGTATTGGTAGGCCAATCAGCAATACTACGTGTTATATCCTGGATGATGAGTGCAAGATGGTTCCACCTGGCGTTCCGGGTCAGATTTGTATTGGGGGCATCGGGGTAAGCAACGGATATTGGAAACAACCTGACCTCACTTCCAAGGCTTTCATTGACAATCCCTTTGGTCCGGGTAAAATATACCTCACGGGAGACCTAGGCTGTTGGCTACCTAACGGTAAGGTGTATTACAACGGTCGTAAAGATCACCAGGTGAAGCTACGAGGGTTCCGCATTGAGCTGGGAGAGGTGGAATCGTGGTGCGAACGACTAGATCTCAATATCCAACAAGCGGTGGCTTTGGTGGTCAACAAACAGCTGGTGACCTATGTGAGTCCAAAATCGGTGGATGCAAACGAAGTGATGCAGGAGCTCAAACAGGCCCTACCTCACTACATGGTTCCAGCCTACGTTATCCCTCTGGATGATATGCCCAAGACCCGAAATGGCAAGGTGGACCGTAGAACCTTAGCGAAATACCCAATGCCCCAGGTAACCAACAGTATTGGTTTTGAGGATGAAACGAGTAACGTGAGCGATACTTATCGCCTGGTATGTAGCTTGGTTCAGCAAGCCTTACAGCTTGACGAATCTCACCCATTGCCTACACCAAACACGTCCTTTTTCTCCATGGGCGGGGATTCGATCTCGGCAGTACGTTTCTCCACCTTATGTCGTAAACAAGGTCTTAACGTTACAGTGGCCAGTATATTCAAGCTTCAGACCATTGGGGCCATTGTCGCACTATGCGAAACCCAAGCAGGAGCGAGAGCGTCGCCAATGATATCGTCCTCGAGCCGTTTCCAACGCTGGCTAACCGATGAGCAACGCGGCACGGTGGATATGATGGTGGAGGTACAGGACCCTGACCAGTCGGTAGGCATTCTGCGAAAACCACTGGGTTTTACGAATTCAAATCAGTGGCGGACGATATTAGCTGCAGGCCATCCGCTTAACCTGCAGCGGAGCACGGATTTAGACCCCAGCGATATTGCAGATGTAAATTTGACTACAAAATGGTTTATCGCACCTTCCATATTCCCCATGTTTTCCACCGATGGCCTCTATGGTCATTACCAATGCACGCTATCGGAAGCACTCTTGGCCGGATTCCTAGCAGCGTGGGGTAACACCCGCTCTGAGAATATCCAGGCGGATTTATTTCGAATGACAGATAACGAATTAGTAGGTACTACGTGGCCACAGGATAGCATATTCTATCATTCGCAGTCGCCGCTGACTTGGCTGCAGCATGTGAAAAAGATGGCTCGTGAAGCAACCTGGCCGAATGACGCGGGTGCCGAAACAAATTATTTCAACGTGTTATTCCATATGGTGGACCCTGTGGTTGGAGTTAATGTCACAAGACAACGTCAGCAACCCCTGGTCCCCATCCTGGGTTCACGACGACGGTATGACCTGGAAGTGATGGCTTGGTACCAGCGGGATGGTACCGTAACTTTGGCGATTTACGATGAAATACCTGGGTTATCCAAGTACGATGCGGACTTATGTCGAGCGCTACTGGCCCAATGGACCCATGAAATGGAAAAGCTCATAAAGTGTAGCAAAGGGTTGGCGTGGCTACCCAGTGATTTCCCGCTGGTGCCTTTCGATAATGTACATGGACTTCCCGTGGACCCAACACAGGTACAAACCGTGTGGCCACTTTCTAGTTTACAGCGGGGATTTGTGGTTGAATCACTCAAGGACCCTTCAGCCTACGCGATACAATTGGTGTTTGAGCTCCGTGGCGTACTAGACATCGATCGATACCACCAGGCCTGGTTGACAGTAGGACAGCGCCATGATTCCCTACGCGTTCGGTTTTATCCTGAAGAAATGGTGCAGGTGGTTTTACGTAATTTTAACCTCGAGTGGTCATACGAAACAAAGGACCTGTCAGAGGTGGACATTCCCGATTATCTCCAAAGGATGCGCCAACGGGGCTTTACCGATTTAAGTAATGCACCTTTGCTTCGTATTCAACTGTTGAAGCAAGATGAAACCCGTCATCTGTGTTTCTTCACTATCCATCACGCGGTGCTGGATGCTTGGTCCATTGATGTGGTGCTGGAGGAAGTACAGCAATTATATAATGGGCGAACACTTACCTCAACCCCCGTATCTTACGGCGGTTTTTTGGAACACACCACGAAAATCAGCCCAACCCAGTCCCAGTCGTTTTGGGAAGCATATTTACAAGGCGTGGAACCGAGTCCAGATCTGCCCCTGCCTAAGCCCGATAATAGCCCGGTGGATTCTACGACGGAGCCATTGAAAATTTCGCTCGCATCGATGCAGGCTTGGTGCGGCAAACTGGGCATCACTATCAATTCGTTGGTGCGTGGGCTGTGGGCTCTATTGTTGGGACGGTACCTCGGTCAAGACGCTCATGAAGTCACTTTTGGGGTAATGGTAACGGGTCGCGATGGTGATATTGAAGGAGTTGACGAAATGGTAGGGCCCACGGTAAACACCCTACCATTCCGTGTTAAGCTGGATCGCACTCAACCAATACACACTTGGTTGCAGGCTATCCACTCCCAGTCGGGAACCTTGATGGACCACGGTCACGTCGGACTGCTCGATATTGAGACCTGGACTAATCAAAAACCGTTGTTCCAATCAATGCTAATCAATACCAAGTCGCGTTCCCAAGGGGTTAACAGTACGCTAGAGAATACGCACGACAAATTACAATGGGTGGCCAAAGGTGGTTACAACCAAATGAATTTTCCCCTGACGTTAGGTTTTAGCGAACAATTCGAAACTGATAGGTTAATGTTGCAGCTAACCGGTGCTCACGGAAGTGCGTATTATTCCTCCATGGTGGCGTATATCAACGCTGTACTCGAAACGTTGGTAGATGAAATAGAACCCAGGGATCCCCTAACTCTGGGCGGCTTGCTGGACTGCATTCCCCCGCCAGAGATGAAGCTTATCCGGGCTTGGTCCCAGGGCTCGCATGCTTCGTATAAAGGCAGACCGTGCCTCGTACATGAGTTGATTACGCTGGGAAAATCCGAGATCCAGCTGGACAATGTTGCACTGGAGAGTCTGGGCCATTCTATAACGTTGACCTACCGTGAATTGATCGATAAATCCCAAGCAGTAGCCCAACGTTTGCTGGCCCTGGACAGTCCCAACCGTTTTGTAATTTTGTTTTTCCAACGTGGTCCGGCGTTTATAATCTCCATGCTTGGCACCTTAATGGCAGGTAAAGCCGCCGTACCCATGGATGCTAGCCATGCTTCAGAGCGTCTCACTGGAATGTGCCAAACATTGGGTGAGAGAAATCCAGTCGTGCTTACTTTCCAGGAGAATTACAAGGCGTCACAAGTCCTTTTCGATGGTTGCACACTTTGTATCGACGATCTACTTACACAAAAAGTATCCATTGAGCCACTAGATGGATGGAAGTCGCCACAAGTGGATCCCACCGACACTGCTATCGTATTCTTTACCTCGGGTAGTACTGGTAAACCAAAGGCTGTCCCCCAACGTCACGAATCCATTGTGAACTGTATACTTGGGATGAGTGACATGTTGGCTATCCCATCCAGTTGCCGATTCCTCCAAGCATTGAATATTGGTTTCGATTCGAGCATTTTCGAAGTGTTTATACCCTTGTGTGTTGGCGGAACACTAGTACTACAGGGTGACGAATTGGTACATTGTCTCGGCAAAGTTGACTCTTGTATGCTTACCCCGTCGATGCTTCACGCGGTGGGTGACCCTTCCAACTATCCTAATCTTCAGATGGTGGCCACCATCGGAGAGCCTTTGCCGCAAGCACTTGCTGAACGATGGTGTCAAGCACAAGGTGGTCGGCTGCGGTTGTTTAATACATACGGACCTACGGAAGCAGTGGTGGCTACTCATTTCGAACGAGTGAACCTTGCTAGCGATAATAGCCTGGTTACTATTGGGCGAACCATCCCCAACGTACAGTGCCACATTCTGGATAATACCCTCAGCGTCGTTCCCATTGGGGTAGTGGGAGAAATTTGTCTCAGTGGTATTTGTGTGTGCCACGGTTATTTAAATGATGAGAAACGTAGTCGAGAGGTATTCGTGCCAAATCCTTTTGGACCAGGACTGTTGTATCACACCGGTGATTTGGGCTGTTGGTTAACAGATGGCCGATTGTTATGTATGGGGCGTAAAGATAACCAGGTAAAACTGCGAGGATTCCGTATCGAATTAAGCGAAGTGGAATCCGCAGTGTATCAGGTGAATCACCACGTTCAACAGGCTGTAGCACTTGTCAAACAAGGTCAATTGGCGGTGTACTTTACCTCCACGGACCGAAACTCCGTATCTATCGCTGAGCTACGTGAACGTCTTTCCCGATCTCTCCCACCCTTTATGGTCCCTGATCACCTTATACAGATAACCGAAATTCCCCATACCAGTAACGGCAAAGTGGATCGCAAACAATTGATAGCCCTTGAGTTAACTGAGACGGATGACAACGCATCCCACCTCAAGTTCGATTTCTCACCCACGGAAAGGGCAATGTTTACTCACCTCCAAAATTTGGTCGCGGATATTATTTCGTTGCCCGACGGTCACCGGCCCATTCAACCTGGTTCGTCGTTTTTCCAACTAGGCGGCGATTCCATCACAGCTATCCAACTTTCAGGTCGCAGTAAACGTGAATTGGGGTTGAATCTCGACGTACAGGATATTTTCCATCACCAGGGGGTTCTTGGTGCATTGATAAAGCATGTTGGTCAACCATCAGATGCAAATATGATATCGGTCGATACCAATGTCAATACCACTCGCTATCCATGTACGCCACTGCAAGCAGGAATGATATCGGCCATCACCAAAGACCCCGCTGCCTATATCATGCAGGTCCGTTTTACCGCGGGGATTGGATTGGACATGACGCAATTCCAAAAGGCCTGGATTCTAGTGGTTGAAAACAATCCGACCTTACGAACCCGATTCGAATACGACGATTGCAACGAACAATGGATGCAAGTGATTATGGACCATGTCAAACTTGGATGGCAGCCATTTACCGATGCAGAGACCTACCTTGCCCAGGATTGCCAGCGTGGATTCACAGTGGATGGACCATTTATTCGGTTTGGCTATCATCCGGACAAACACGAATGTGTGCTTACGATGCACCATAGTATTACGGACGGCTGGTCTTTGGGACTGATTTTTGATCAAGTAGTTGATATCTACCATCGACTCACTCACCAGCAAGCCGTACCCAGTGGAGTTGCTGATGGGTATGCCCAGTTCGCCCACTACGTGACCAACCAGTCGGTAGATGCTGCTCGTGAGTTTTGGCAGCACGAACTACAAGGTGTGACCGAAGGCACTTTATTGTGTGGTGCATCCGCAAACCCCACTGCTGTAGCGAAATCTGAAGGTTCCGTTCGTCACGTCATGGATGATATTGGTGAACTGTCCCACTATATTCAGGAGCACGGAATCACACTTTCTACGCTATTACGAGTGGTGTGGGCCTTGGTTCTGCGAAGGTACACGGGTAAGGAAAGAGATGTGCTCTTTGGGGTAGTTGTATCCGGTCGTAATTTACCTTTACCTAACATGGATCGCATTGTCGGGCTATGTATCAATACACTACCTTGTCGTGTCACCTTGGAAAAGCACCAAACGGTGGAATCTCTGATTGAGACGGTTCATCAAGGCAGCATTCGCACCCACGGTTACGATTGCTACCCGCTAAGCGACGTCCAACAATGGAGTGGTTTCCCTGTCAACCAAGACATGTTCAACACACTTCTTGTGGTGGAAAATTTGCCGTTTCACAGTGGTGGCGACTTGGACTTACAGCTGGATAGCGTGTTTAATCCCACCGAGTACCCTTTGTCTGTGGTGGTATTTCCTGCCCAGGACCAGCTGGAGATAGCGATGAACTACCACACGAGTAAATTTACCGACATGTTTGTACAGCAAATGTTAGACGATTTCGTTTATACTTTGCGATCGTTGCTGGTAGATCCTTCAAAATCGCTTGTCGATGTACTGGCCCGTCATTCAGAACTGGATTCAATGACGCCGACCCCAGTGGATTATTCACTCCGTTATGCCCACTACTTCATGGAACAACAAATCCAGAGAACCCCAGGACATACGGCCCTTTACGACCTATCCACTAACCAAGGATTCACATATAGGCAAGTGGATAAGATGAGCCACTACGTGGCATGGATGCTATTGAACGCCGTGGAAGCTGGTTGCATTAAATCCGATCAAGTCGTAGGTATCGTAGCTCGGAATAGCCTGGGACTCTTTGTAGCCCAATTGGCTATATGGAAGCTGGGTTTGGCCTTTGTCGTGGTTGATCCGGAATATCCTATGGATCGCATACAGTGTATTGCATCGGATACCCGGTGCATTGCATGGGTGGGTTACGGTTATGAAGTACCATTTTCGATTTTAAGCGCTTCTCCATGGATATCGTTGGATGGCTTGGCAGATAGTTTGTTAACTACTCACCCACTTCCCCACCTACCCGAGGTTAGTATTGATCCGCGTGATCTGGCCTATGTGGTATACACCTCCGGCTCCACTGGTCAGCCCAAAGGAGTACTGGTGGAACATGGTAGTTTCGCTAACTATCTATACGGATACCAATCATCCGTGATTAATGCCACATCCGAAACCAAGTCCCCCACACTATTGGCATCAACGTTTGACGCGGCCATCGGGGAAAGCTGGACCCCATTGTCATTCGGTGGTACGATCCTGCTCACGCAAGAAAAAACTGATTTTGAACGAGCTATGCGGATGGCCACCCAGGTGGCTACTACCCCATCACTCTTGTCCAATTTCAACCCTGATGAATTTCGCCATTTGCAACGAGTGGTGTTGGGCGGAGAACCTGCTGAATCGTCATTAATTCGCAAATGGCAACAGGGAGGTGTTTCCAGAGTGGTGAACGTGTATGGGCCTTGCGAGTCTACCGTGGCTTCGCATTTTAAGATATTTATCAAAGATTGTTTGGCCAAGGATGTATCTATTGGACAACCACTCCCTGGTTACAAAGGTGTTATTTTAGACTCATGGATGACTCTCACACCGGTGGGAGTGATGGGCGAATTGTGGATAGGTGGACGAAGTGTAGCCCGCGGTTATCTGCGTCGTGAGGAGTTGACTCGCGAACGTTTCGTAGATACCCTGAAGTGGGGTCGTTTGTATCGCACGGGCGACTTGGCCCGCTGGCTACCTAACGGTGATGTGGAAATTCTCGGGCGGGTGGATAATCAGGTTAAAGTTCGCGGGTTCCGAGTCGAATTGGAAGAAGTGGAAAGGGCTATCATCGCCTCGGAAACAGATATTAGCCGGGTATGTGTCGCTTATGACCCAGACAAGAAAATCTTAGTGGGTTTTGTGACTCCTGAGGATGTGAAAGTCGACCAAGTTTTGGACACCTTGCAGGAGCGTTTACCTCATTACATGGTTCCCAATACCATCGTACCGGTAGAGGACTTCCCATTGAGTCACAACGACAAAACCGATCGCAAGGCTCTATTGGCACTCCCTCGACGTAATAATATAGCGGAGGACTCTCATGATTTTACCCCCATGGAAACGAAACTCGTGAATCTTCTCGCTGAAGTTTTGCGGATGAACCCTGCCTCTGTTTCACCTCGTAAGGACACCTTTTTCACCCTAGGTGGTAACTCAATTTCGGCTATGCACTTTGTGTCCCGCTGCAAAAACTGCGGTATTTACTTGGACTTGGTGGATATCAATCGCCAAACTAACATTGCTACCTTGGCCAAACGTGCCTGTGAAGGAACGGGTAAACCCGCTCCGGATATGCAACTCCCCAAGTATGACCACGGACCCTTTCCGCTCACCCCTGTGCAACGCTTATACTTTAGACTGGATTTGGTTGACCAACACCAATGGCCATTGCCTCTTCTGATGAAATTTTCAACCCCTCGTGCATTGAACGAGTGGCATAGTGTCGTAACCGCACTGGTATCGCATCACGCCATGATGCGGGCTCGGTTTAGCTATGCGGATGGGGAATGGCGTGGGCGAGTACTTCCTATAGACGAGGACCCAGTCCAGATAACTGAGGTTACCCTAACTGACGAAACAGAGTATTGGTCAGTAATGGCCGAGGCTAACCGCATGATGAATTTTACCACTGGTCCTATTTACCTGGCGTTCGTTATGAACTATCTCGATGTGCAGTATTTTTACCTTCCCCTGCATCATTTGATCGCCGATAATATGTCGGTGAATCTGATAGCCGAGGATATCTGTACATTGCTGAATGGTCAGGCATTACCCTACAAAACTATGCCCTATACTGCGTGGTCCCAAAACCTGGTCGATTTGGCACAGACAGTGCACCTCGATTCACATGAAGTGCCAAACGAAGATGAACTGGTGTTGCCCCCCTCGGATATCGACCAAGCCAAGTGTGATGAGGTTGGTCAACGTAACCAAGCGTTGTCATCACAGTTGGATGCTTCCACTACACTCACGTTGGACAACTTTGGCCACCTCGACACCACCGCTGAGGATATTATTATGACGGGTCTATTGCTAGCCTATACAAACGTATTTGGCTGCTCTAGTATTCCATTGCAATATACCAGTCATGGTCGGAATGCCCTGGGTAATCCCTGGGATGTGTCACGGACAGTGGGTTTCTTCATTAACTCCTGCCCAATGATATTACGTAGATCAGACCCTGGGGACATGCAGTCCACATTGGACGGAGTGAAAACCAACCTTCGGGGGGTGTCAGACTTTGCCGTAAAGTACATGTTAGCCGGCCACTCGATAAAATCACCTATCGGCTACAATTTTTTGGGAAAGTCAAACGCCTCATATTCACCAGGAGTCAACGGAATGGAAATCTTGAATTTAGTCGCGTCGGATGAGTTCCAGCAACAACGTGTAAACCAAGAACTTATGCCCTTGGTATTTTTTGTACAGTATGTAGAAGATTGTCTATCGTTAGCAGTGTCTTACGAGCCTAGTCGATATAGTGCCGCATGTATGGCCAAAGTATTGGATGAATGGCATCAAAATGTGCAGCATTTAGTTGAACAGCTTAACGCTCTGGATTAGTCATGCTTTTTTTTTCTTGTTTTTTGATATTGATTAGAGGGGGGTTGAGATAGTTTTTCTATTATGCTATGTTTAAGGGACTTACAATTTATTTTATCCTCATTAATAAAGTGCATTGAAAACCCCCAAATTTGAAGCCTCACAATAGCTGGATTTCCACTAGGTATATACAGAAAGTGGTCTAGCATACGGTATGCTGTGCTACCTGGCCACCCACGAGCAATCCTGACGGTGACAATACATCCTACTTGCATATTTTCCTTTCTATGTTAAATGGCATCAAGCATTATAATAAGAGATGTCATCAAACGAATCCCCCTTCGGTGATGAATAAGTTTTTAACGCGATTAGCATGATAATCTGTCCACTCTCCTTGACCTCGTCCCTGATTCAAAGGTAGATTATCCGGAAAAAAATGTTTAATCTTCGCCTGTACTACCACTGGAGAAGAGATGGACTCGGTGGGCAACTTTTGGATATTGGACAAGGTAATTATATTGTTGAATCCACTGACCCCAATAAAAAACAAAAAGGAAATGAAAGAAATGATAGACTAAAATACCCTAATGCGTAAAAGTGTTATCGGAAATTTCACCATAACCAAAAGGTATAAAAAAAAAGAAACGGTGCACAAAGACGAAAAAGCAAGTGACATTCGTCCGCGTTTACTGTATGTCGTCTTCATGTCCGTGTTCAAAGAGGTAATTGGCTGCCAATTCTTCGTTTTTGTCACAAGCCAAATAGGCTTCAATAACGATGGCCCGATCGAATCCCAAGGCCACCAAACGATCAATGGCATCCTTTTCTTCTTGAGTAACATGGATAACTTGATGTTCCATACCCGGCGCACCTCCCTCCCCGTCGGAATCTGCACCATCCGCGTCACCCCCGCCACTTAGAATCTGCAATAACTCATCCTGGTGACCCATGAGCAAATTGAATAACTCAGGGTTGCTCTGGCTAAGCTGTTGTAGCACGGGCTGTAATAACTGAGGATCCCGCTGGATCATTTGGCGAATACTCTGGAATTGAGGGTCGTTTTGCAAGAACTGCAAGGCACCAGCTGCCTGGTCAGCGTCGACCGCTTGAGCAGCACCAGGGGACTCCGAACCAGCCATGGCGGTATCAGCTTCCGCCTCAGGACGCACTAAATGTTCAGGAATCCCCGTTAACAAATATTCTACAGCACGTTCGGGGTTATTGAAACTAGCCCGCATCGCCCGGATTGCCTGATCGCGCTCGTAACCCATCTCCACCATATTTTGTACCACCGTTTCATACTCTGCTCCTATGGCCAGCCCGTCGTTATTACGGGTTGCACCTGTGGTGGCAGTGGCAGGGGTAGTAGTAGATTCCGAAGATTCGGTCGTGGCGGGCAAGGGCGTTGCAGTAACCGTGGGCGCAGCAGCTGCAGGTTCCGGCGTACTCGCAGCCTGCACTGGTGCATTAGTATCTTCAGGTGATGCCGTATTTGCTGGAGTAGGGCGCTTGGGCTTGGTCACCATGACCACCATGAAATCCTTTTCCGTAACTTCGGTGTCGGCTACTGTTTGTGCATCGGTAAGAATTTTTCCTGAAAACACAATTTTCTGCGAATCAACGCTGAACCCTTGGTCGGACTCGATTTTACGTTTGACATCGGCGATGGTATCAGAGGACTCGGCCTCGATTTTGAACTGTTTCTGTTGCAAAGTTTTAAAGGTTATTTGCATTGTGGTAACACAGGCCTTGTGGCGGAAAGAAAGAGAGAAATAAAATCTAAGTAAGCACTATTTTTTGGAGAATTGTCCAGTAAACCAGAATATATTCCAACTACAAAGTCCAAAATGTGAAAAGAAAAAGTAAAAACAAAGGTCAATTCCAACTAACAGGTATTCTTATACAATGTAATAACGTGATGGTAAGGATGCCAAGTGAACACGGAAGAAACTATGCAGCAACCGAAGGCTACACGGCTTTGGTTCGCAGGTTAAGCACAAAGCGGTGTGCTGCCTTTACCAACATTTACTTGACCCTGGTTTGTGAAGGTAGCCCATTGTGAAGAGCCAGTAGGTATTAAGAGGAATTCGCCAAAAACATTGTGGTGAAATTGGTAAATTCCAGACCAACTTTCCTGTTGACATTTCTCTCTCTTACCAATATTCATTTTTTTACTAGGGCTTGGTGTTTGGGTGTGCGCCATGTATGTAAATGTAATGTGTGGGGATTTAACACTTTTTCTACCTTTCACACACTCTCTTCACTGTAGGATTAACAAGGGAGAGTCAATTACAAATTGAAGCAATTGTCACGTGATCCTGTGATTAGAATGACTAGATTCTCTGGTGATTAATGGAATGCGTGTACTACCAACAGTTCTGGCACAGGAGCAAAAGCAGATAAGAGAGAGAGAGAGAGAGAGAGAGAGAGGCAATGCTAGTATCGAAAGAAAAACCACAAAGAATTCGACATTGGAGCTACGAAGAAGCTCACTGGATATCGTCCATTGCTCCTTCAAGTCGTTGGTGATACATAAGAATTCAGATTGCCGGAAGCGTTGGATCGGGGCGTCGAAGCACATGGTCGCTAGCTGAGAATTCGGGGTGTACCATTCGGCACTACTTGCACAACTAGGAATGGTCATATAAATCACCACGGAGCGATGCCGATGTGATATGAACTGGCCGGCAGTGATGGCCGTTGGATAAGTAATCCATGCCGGGGTAGAGCCAATGAAAGTTGGGTGTGGAACGGACCGGCGAACCAACCAAGGAGCGGAGCCACCCATCTGCCGGCCCCAAGGATTCCTCTCAACAACGGAAGTGTCCTTGGATATAAAAGCCCCACCAAAGAATGCTCAAGGTATGACTCGGTTGTACTTGAAACTTACTGTTGTGCTATTCATGGGTGTGTTGTTTTTATGACATCTTAACCGTTGTGTACACTCGATATTTGGCTGGACCATCCTACATCTGTATGATCCCCACATTGAGTCTGCTGTGCAGCCCTTTCATCCTTACGTGATCTTGCTTGACTTTTTACCGAGTCCCAGTAACCACTTAACCTTTGGCAACGGGTTTGCCTAGTTGTTTTTTTTTCACCCGCTTTCTTTTTTTCACTCTTGTTACTTCGGCCAGTCAGGACATTGATTGTCTTCACCAACAGCACGCTGCCCATCCCCGCCACCACGGTTCTAGTGCTTGGCCATACTACGGTACTTTGGAACGAGTCCATTTACGGAGCTGTGCAGACCGTTCTTACCAGTTTCACACGCCTTACTGCGATTGTCCTGAAACCCATTGGCTTTCTTTTCCGTTTTCAGAGTTAACCCTGTGTAGCTGAATTCCACTGCTTGCTCCTTAGCGAATGCCGTCCCTGTTTACTGTAGCTATTTTTTAAAGTGTGTTTTATTCATCGTTGTCATCCCTCACCATGAAAGCCGGCCCATTTTCTCCAGGGCCACGAAAGCGCCCCAATTTCTCGTTGAATGATATTCAGCAGGCAAATCCGTTCAACAAATTTTCCAATGTAGTGTAAGTAGTCATAAATAGCATCTTTGGTAGGAAAAGAGGAGGGTGTGCTACTCTTTGAAACGCGATTGTTCTTGTCATCGGGAATTAACATTGTCCAGTGACACCAGCGAACTCAGATACAGGGAGCGAGGGAAGCGGACATATGAATAGGTGTTTCGTGACCTCGTATACTCTGTCTATTACCCAACGTGCGGGAGGGGAACGACTTTCCCTCCCCTCATATATTACTTCGTTGATACTGTAGTAGGATTTAATGTGTAAGGGTAGGAGTAGGTGCAACAAAAAATGGACTATAATAATAGTGCGCACACGGCCGGCTGTGTGGTAGCCTGTGTAGACTCGCACCACCTGACCTTGCTGTAGAGAGCCCTTGGAGTGTTCGAAATACTAACCACATGTAATTATGTTGTAAAATTTACTTGTAATTTTCATTATTTTCGAATACCAGTGACTTATCCGGGAAACTTAATTTCGAAGGAAAAGCGGTTCTTCACTCGGAGGGAGTTGATTTCGGCGCAGGTCGTAAATACAACGTGAAGATGGGGGACTTTGACCCTCTAAAAGAAATCGGACGAGGTCAATTCGGCGTGGTACGTCAAGTGTTTCATAGACCCACCAAGGTCGTTATGGCCATGAAGGAGATTCGGCTACAGCTGGACGAACTCCAGCTCAACCAAATCCTAATGGAACTGAATGTACTCCACCAGGCCCATTGTCCCTACATTGTGGATTTCTATGGCGCCTTTTTCATCGAATCGTGCGTGTACTATTGTATGGAATACATGGAGTGCGGTTCCCTCGACCGAATGTTTTCGATAGGTTGCCCAGAGCCTGTTTTGTCGAGGATTGCCTATTCGATGGTCCGAGGCCTTAAATTTCTCAAGGACCAGTTTTCCATTATCCATCGGGATGTAAAGCCCACCAACGTATTGGTGAATATCAAGGGCGAGGTGAAGCTGTGCGACTTTGGTGTGTCGGGCAAACTAAATGCCTCCCTTGCCAGAACCCGCGTAGGCTGCGAAAACTATATGGCCCCCGAGCGCATCAAAGAGGGCGCCACCGACAAGGGTTACACCGTGCAGTCGGATATCTGGTCCCTCGGCATTTCCCTGATCGAAACCGCTACTGGGAAATACCCCTACCCGTTGAGTGGTCAGCCCGCCCATTCCATGTTCGTTATCATGAAGGATATTGTTGATGGACCCTCCCCTAGCGTAGATCCTGCCCAGTATTCCCCCGATTGTTGTGATTTCATCGCTGCATGTCTTAGGAAAGAGCCAAAGGATCGACCTAGTTACGCGGAATTACTCGAACACCCGTTTTTGACCAAATACCAAGCGGAGGATGTGGATATGGCAGGTTGGGCTCAGAAGGGCTTCGAGAATATCCAGTCGTAACTTTTTCCGAGAAATTGTCACATATTCAAATACATCTACTCATATATCTCGTCCATATATCGCCAATTCTTGCTTTCCGATTGATCGCTTTTCGTTTTTCCAACTATCATTTTTTTAAGAAAAGAAATACCACTGTGCCATCCTCTCATGAGTGCGTTGTGTTGGTTTTAAGCATGTGTAATTCTCTGTCTTTTATTTCGCGTTTTCACCACCCACTCTTTACTGCTTTATTTTTCGAAACTACAAAAAGAAAAAAAAAATTCATAGACTACTACGATTTATGGTGCCCTTTACTGGCTATGTTGGCAATATTTATCGTCCTTCTTTATTAAATCCCTGACTAGTTCAAACTAATGGGTGTTTCCCCCCTTGGTGCGGGAGCATCACTTTGGCCGTATGTCGCCTTGTATGAATGAACTAGTGAATGATAAATCAAGTCTCCCCCTGGAACACGCGTTGCGAATGAACTCATTATATTTCCGCACCTCTCTCCCCTTTGATTCGTTCAGTCACTAACAAGCTCAGTGCAAAACCTGATTCAGTCCAACAACACATTGTCATACCCCCTTTTAAAGTTCTATATCGTCAAGGTGTACATCCCTCCTTCGCCTTTTGGGTGAAGTTTTTTTTTTCGATGTTATAACACAGAATCCGCTGGGATTGAATACGTTCTTTACCACTAGGGTATTATAGGATATCTGGTCAAATTTGGTGGGGTTTCGGCGACAGGGATGAATAGTCTTATCCGTATGCTAGTGAGCTCTGGTGGACTGGACATCTACTGGTTTTAATTAGAAGAGTGTAGTGAAAAATACAACAGTGTCCCTCCTCTTCACCCCAGCATACTATAAATAGTTAGCGTCCTCTTTCAGCAGTATTCAGGTCATTTGGAGCAAGAACTTTGACCTCTTTGGTGGTGGGCTACCAATGTAGCAACCCCTCACCCCTTATTTCTATCCGAGGTGCCTGTCTGCAAGGGTGTTTTTCCTTTTGATAATGCTAGGTTAGCCTTGTGCCTGGGCCTCACGGATTCAACAGTCACTATCGTACTGTATTTACAAGCAAGAACACTGTTACCACGCTATACCGAAATGTAATGTACAGGTATCATCCCCTAAAATAAAAACCGAGTACAGCAAAGGCAACTTAATACTCAGGACATAATGTTACCGACGAACTCACCACCCAGTCCAAGAACATATTGTGGTGCTCTCACTAGCCTTATGGTTTCCAAAACTAGCGAACCATAGTGACAGGGAAACCGCCAACATAGTGAAGTTGTTAAACATAGCAATTTCAAGGCTGTCTATTTGGAAAGAGCGTCCATGCTAGTGAAAATGATGGTGAGAGTCACAGGATTAAAATTTTCGTTGACTCATATTCTCCCAGGTCGCGCTCCTTTTACCGCCAGCACGTGGCAATGCAAACTTGGGTCCACTCAAAACCGGCATGCCTGAATAGGATGCACCACTTGTTAAACCGAATCCACACCAATTCACATACCATGTCCATCTGTTGAAGGTTCCTCCTCATTAGAGTCTCGGCTTTTTCTCACTTTATAGCTTTATTCCCCATTCTTCACTTGTGAATTTCTCTAGAAAAACTATGGTACAAAGTATTAATAATGAAGGACTAAAAGCTGTTCGTCAGGTATTACTGCGACCAGGTCTCCTCCTACCACACGCCACGGTACCTGATATTCGTCACCTTGACTTTGCTCGCCTCAAAGCCAGTGGAATAAAAGCGGTAGCGTTCGATAAAGATAACTGCTTAACTCGACCATACGAAACCCGGCTTTATCCCCCCTTTCAAGTAAGTAACTATTACCAAACTTGGCAGCAGGGATATCTATGTCGCCCGAGTGAACGCCATGGTGTGTATACTTGGATATGCTCGATTTATTAGAGAAGGCTGCTCAGGAGAATAATGTAGCAAAGGGGGAGGTTACGTGTGTAGGTTTCTAAATGGTAGTGTTGCTGGGTTGAAAGGAGGAAAGGATGGCGTTTTCACAGTTTCGTTTTGATTGCATTATGTGACTAATGATTTCTTTTTTTGTTAATTTTTTTTTTTGGGGGGGGGGGGGTTCGACTGGCATTATCACCGCAGGAAGCGTGGAAGCAATGTCAAGAGGTATTTTCAGAGAAACGTATTGCCATTGTATCCAATTCAGCCGGGACATTGGATGACCCAGAGGATCGTCAAGCGTTGGCTATTGAACAAAGTTTAGGAGTACCAGTTCTTCGTCATCAGGTAAAGAAGCCTGGAGGTGGAGATGGTTTACTTGAACACTTTGGTAGTGAAATCCAACCTACTGATATTGCGTTTGTCGGTGACCGATTAATGACGGATGTACTTTATGGTAATCGGTATGGGTTTTACACTGTTTGGACCACCCAAGTAGTCAGTTTGACCAACGATAACCCCGTAGCCGTTCGGTTACGTCGGTTCGAGTACGCTCTGCATCGCTTCCTAGGTCGTTTCTCATCAATTCAATCACCCTACCACCCTGTGACTGAGCGGTACAACGCCCTACACTAGCTTCACCCGGCAGAAAGAAAAGTAAGGGGAAGGTGTGTCTTCCACTCCACTCCAGTCGTTACACCAAGTGCACTGCATATTTTTATAGAAATATTTACATTGTTGAGAGGTAGCCACTATATACTTTCCTCTGCCTTTGTGATATATTTTTAGGGCGCGCCTGGGGGACAAGAAAGATGGATGTCACCACTCACTTACTAACCAAATAAACGCAGGAGAAGTGATTCATGTTAAACCCAGTAGATACTCGGGGCGAAGATGCACCAGGTGCAGTTTAGCAAATAGAGTTGCATCAGGAACATATGTAATATCGGTTGATTCGGTCGTTATCGGGTCTGAAAACAAATATCCCAAACTATCACAGTGAATAAATCTCAATTCGGGTTTCTTGTGCATCAAAAGCAAGAATTTCCAATATGTCTCACATGATTCGGGTCACAGATTATTATGTTCGTGTCGGAGTAAGAACAACACAGTGTAGGTAATTCCAGCGGAGGTATATTCGTTAAACTATATGTGGGTTTCCAAACTTGCCCCTTGAACCCCTTGTGTTGCTGCATCTTTTTGCATTATTGCCGCATTAAGGAATATATGTTTGCAAGGCGCTATTCGTCAGTGCAGGTGAACGCCAGGGTCCACGGCTAATATCCAAATATTTCCGGTGTATTACAATTCCAATAGGGAAGTATAATATGTTGATTATTATATTCCTGGTCATCCTGTGCAGTTTTCATGCCGTAATTTTTCGTCCCCAACGCAAGGCATTTGAAGTAGCCCAGGAATGCACATGCACGCAGTATGGTGGTCGCATGATGGAAAAACATAAGATTTTAAATGTTTCGTTGTGGCTTCATACGCATACGGGCTCGACAGTGCTCCCCCCCTTCTCTCCCTCTCTTCCCCAAGGAAAAAAAAATGTTGCCTTGGCATCTGTGGATAGCGCCATGATGGGATGGTTAAAGATATTCACTGAAATGAATACTGTTTGAATCCAGGGGCCCAGGAGAATATCAGCATTGAAAATATAGTAGAACCAAGCACACTACCCTATACTCTGCTTCATATCCAGCGATATCAAAACAAACCCCGTATGGAAATAAAATTGACTCTAAATACAATCATTTGTCCATATTTTTGAGTGTCAGTATATGGTACAATCGCCGCCAGTTGCATGGAATCATGGACAGCGAGAAGGTGGGGTCGGGAGGTTTACAGTTAATATATCGCAATTAAGCTTGCGGCAAAGCTAAGCCAATCGCATTCCTATCTATTTTGGTTAAAGAAAGGGGTATCATGTAGTGAGACTCATTGTAGTCTGTCCTGGATGGTAAAGTGGAGGATGAGTCCGTCCGGATGCAGTAGACCCAAACAACAAAAAATGGCGTCAAGTTCTGTTAATGCAGCGGGTATATAATGAATAGATAATCTCAACCGCACGCGTTTAAAATCTCTGAACCTGCGAGCTAACAAATTTACTTGTGACGTTTAGTGTTTATCGGTATTATCAGCATTCGTTAAAGAATACACCAACCTTGGTTTCATCGTCAAATGTTATTCTGAAACATGCAAAGTTTAGACACCGACGTTGTCAGATATTTGTCGTTAGTTTAGTTTCATTACAGATATTTCTCATCATCCTTATTTTGAACCCAACTCACCTGACATTGTTTTTGCCGCCATCATTTATCCTTGTTTTTCTTGTAAACCACCTTCCTCGTCGTTATTTTTGTCGCCTAGTATTCATTTTTTTGATCTGATAAACTAATACTTTTGCAATTTCTGGTGCGGTTTGCCATATTTTCAAGCGTTTGAATACCAACGAAATTTTATCCGTGGCTCGTTATTATTCACAAATCGTGAGTATATGTGAAATACGCTTTAAGCATCCCAATTTTGGCCATAAAATCAAACGGAGATATCCAGCCTGCTGTAATTTCGTACCTTGACTTTCACGATGCCTACCATCGTCAACAAAGCCAACAATGGCGTTGCCAAGGGTATTCTCTTCCCGTCTCTTTCTTTAATGAAACCATCGGGATCGGATGCAGGGGAGTACTCTGCCCACCCATTCCAATTTCCTCAGGCTCAGTTGTTGCCCCCCCTGTCCAAGGAGGTATGCTTAGCGGTATGGGCTGTTTTGATTTGTCGGTACGCTGGCGAAGATAGTCCAGTGTCTTTTCTATCTATGGATTGGCAGTCCACTAAACTCGGACCTGCTGTCGATGTTATGCCGTCCAGCCAAAGTATCATCACCGTGGATCCAGATCCTCACATGCCAGTAGCAGAAATGTTAGACCAGATCGTTCGGGATCAGCGTGACGAGGATCCCAGCAGTAAGTTGCACCAGGATAGCGGAAACAATACCCAGGTCTCAAGCAATTCCGATGGGCAGTCGAAAACCGCAGTTATTACCTTAGAAGGCAAAGAATGGACCAGAGCCAAGGCCGCCGGATCGGATTTCGTATCCCAGTATATGGAACGGTCGCACTGCACCCTGGCAGTAATAGTCGATGTCGAAAACTGTGTGGTAAAGCAGTCATCCTGGGGCTATCTCGCTTATGACCAAAGTAAAGTACATCCTGACGCTGTCGCGGAGGTTGCTAGCCAGTTTTTAACCGTGTCGCATCATTTGCGAGAGTTACTCTTAGAAAAAGAACGCCTAATGGATGTGTCCGTATCCGAACTAGCGTGGGTTAGTAAGACGGAGAAGGAGCGATTATTGAAGCTGGCTACCGCCAACTCAGATTTTCAACCTTCCATGACTGTTCCGGCCATGATTCAACGAGCAGCTTCCAATGATCCGCAAAGTGTTGCACTCGAACACGCTGGTCGCAGTACCACCTATGGCGAACTTGTTCTTGCGGTCATCTCGTTGGCTAGCACGCTGACGGAAACCCATGGTGTCACACACAGCTCAATCGTCGCCGTCTTGATACCGAAATCGCTGCAGGTTGTACTCTCCATGCTCGCCGTGTGGCAGGCCGGTTGTACCTTTGTGCTCATTGACCCAAGTTACCCGGAGCACCGCATTAGCTATATTTTGAGTGACAGTAATGCCAGCTTCCTTATCATCGACCCTACTGCGGACCAACCGATACCTACAAATTTCCGAGGGAAAGTCATTCGCTTATCTGAACATACATGGGCGCATGAAGCTCCTCCCGGGGCCCTAAGAATTCCACCATGTCCAGCTAAACTAGACGAGCTCGCTTATATGGTATACACATCGGGAACTACCGGTAAACCCAAGGGTGTTCAAGTGGAACATCGCAACTTGGCTAACGTGATCAAAGACCCCATATTGGCGCCTTACTATGGGCCTGGCACTCGTACTCTCCAATTTTTCTCTATTGCGTTCGATGGTTATCTAAACGATACGTTCAAGGCCCTGTGCCATGGTGGTACCGTGGTGGTCCCAGGTACGGATATGGTTAAGGATTTGACAACGGTGACTGCGGTGACGATCACCCCTTCTTTTTTATCCCGGCTGCATCCTTCCGATTTTCCCAACCTTCGACTTGTCGTTTCTGGTGCTGAAGCATGTCCATTTAACATCAAGGAAGCGTGGGCCCGGCATTGCAGGTTCGGAAACTGTTATGGTCCCACTGAGACCACACTCTACGGTTTATATACATTTTTAGAACCAGGGGAAGCGCTTACTATCGGTCGACCCATCGCCAATGCGTCGGCTTACGTGGTAGACGCCCGCGTGCAATTGGTACCCGTAGGTGCGGTAGGTGAATTGTTGATCGGCGGTCTGGGCGTTGCACGGGGTTACCAAAACCTTCCAGAGTTAACCGAAACCAAGTTTTTTTCCAACCCATTTGGGCCAGGGAAAGTGTACCGTACTGGGGACCTTGTCCGGTGGTTACCCAGTGGGCAATTAGAGTACGTCGGTCGCAGTGACCACCAGGTGAAATTGCGGGGATTCCGGATTGAGCTGGAGGAAATCGAAGCGGTCTTAGCTACGTACCCCTCAGTAAGTCAAGCGGTGACGGTTGTCCACGACGACAAACTCTACGGCTTCGTGGTGGCACCAGAGAGGAAAGACGAGTCAGAACTGCTCCACTACATAAGACAACGACTACCGAAGTATATGGTTCCGGATTCAATAGTTTGGCAATCGAGTTTGCCCATGACTGTAAACAATAAAGCGGATCGGCGTGCCCTCTTGGAGTACGTTCAACGATCAAAGGTCCATTCCCCCTTCCCAAGTAAGTCGTCCTCATCTCGTGCATGTGCTCAAGTGGATGAGCCAACTCAGATCCTCATGGACGCCTGGGCGGATGTGTTACACCTTCCCATCGACGACCTTAATCCTGGTTTACATTTCTTCCAGGCTGGAGGAGATTCCATCGCTGCTATTCTGCTGGTATCCAAGTGTCGTCAGTTAGGGTACGAACTGATGGGGCCGGCCATTTATCAGTATCCAATATTACAGGACATGGTTACCCAGTTGCAGCCCCTACGTCAGACCGAACTAACCCAGGAGCCGGTAACCGGATTAGTACCACTTACTCCAATCCAGCGTTGGTATTTCCAACAACCCTTTCGCAAATGGAATCATTTCAACCAGTCCTTCACCATGCGAGTGCATTGTCAATTAACCGCCTCGGTCCTCATAAACGCGTTGGTAAGATTAGCCAACCACCACGATATGCTACGGGTACGGTACCAATACCAGGCTACAGCTGATCCGCAGTGGACGCAGCACATCCCTCATAGTTTGGCCCAACCCACGGATTTCCTGGTTACGGAGAACGTGTTAGCAATCACTGATGAGGAAGCCTACCCAGAATTCATTCGGGATATCCAAGGCCGTTTAAATTTACAAGAGGGGCCCCTGCTGGCTGCTGCCATTGTTCGTTCTCCAAGTAAACCAGGGTCACCTTTGGAGGAGGTTGAAACCCGGCTATTTATGACCATTCACCACGTTTTGGTGGACTTGGTTTCGTGGCGAATTATTCTGGATGACCTCGACCTTTTGCTCAGGTCTCCCGGTGCTGCATTACCACCCAAGACTTTGTCGTTCCCCGAGTGGTCTAAAGGCATTAACGCGTACGGTGCCACCCTCACGGCCGATCACTGGCCCAAACAGATCTTAACACCTGTCATACCACCTTTATCTCCGCCCGAGGAGGACGGTTCTTCGACACACGTAGGCGACAACCCACGCAAGTCTGTGGGGCATTGTTTTGACGAGAAGTTTACCCGTACATTAATGGTAGAGTTGGCCACCCAGTGGCGGGTAACCGCTCGGGATATCCTTTTGGCCACATTGAGTCGGGCTTACACGCATGTCATGAAACGTACCCAAGTGGCACTCTGCATGGAAAGTCACGGGCGGGAGCCCTGGAAAGAAAATTTGGATGTTACTCGTACCGTAGGTTGGTTCACTGCCCTTTACCCTCTGGTAGTGGAAGTTTCGGGTGATGCTACCCCATTAAGTACACTAGTATCCTGCAAGGAATCTCTCCAGGGTATCCCCAGGCACGGTCTATTGTACAGTGTACTACGGTACGCCAGTGGTACACCCGAGAAGGAACTGCAACGACTGCTAGCTAATACTGCCGATCGGGTGGACGTGCAATTCAACTACTTCGGCAGGCTTAACCATCCTAGTTCTGGAACTGGGGCAGCACTGACAATTGAGTGGTCCAAGTGGTTCGGGCTACACGACTTTGCCATGGGGGACCACGTTCCTTTTGACATGTATGCGTTTTCCGTGATATTGCAGGACGAGTTGCAGATCATGGTGGAGTACAACCCACAAGTCTACGGAGCATCAACTGTGGATGATATTACGGAAGCGTGGGTAGAAGGGTTACGCGAATTGGCCGGGTATAAGTGGGTGTCCCCAGAAACGATTGTCCCGCTGATAACCCCCCGGGAATACCCACCGTTGCAATTTACCTCGGAGGAATTTGCCGAAATAACCACTCTGCTTGAGGCACGTCAGAGGACCCTTCGGGATGTAGATGATATGTACGCTGTCACTCCTATGCAGGCGGGGTTATTACTGGCTGGCATGCGGAACCCTTCAGCCTATTTAGTTCAGCTCCTGGCAACCATCCATGGTGAGTTGGATATTGAGAGATTACAGCAATCGTGGCACCTGCTATCCTTGAAACACCCAGTGCTACGGTCAGTATTCTTACCCACTTCCGTACGTGGTAGTCACGGGTTTGTCCAAGTAGTGCTTACTAATCCCTCGGTTCGGTGGTGTATATCGAACGAGACCAATGAATTGTCCGACGAAAATTTATATCAAACCTATAACCAGGGGTTGACGCCAACAGAACCTGCTTTCACGGTATTCATCCATCCCACCGCGGTGTTCAACCAGCACCAGCTACGACTTGTATTCCATCATTCTTACCTGGACGGTTGGTCAGCCCCTATCCTATTCAAAGACTGGGTAGATTTCTACCATCGTAAGGATCTATACACTCACCTTCCGATCCCTGTTCCTTTCAAACCTGTGGTAGAATTGCTCCAACACCAGTACAATAGTGAAAGCCGTTCCGCCCAAAAGTTCTGGTCGGATTACCTACAAGCGGCGCCACCTACACCCGCCCCAACTGCAGCAGGGTGGGGTGTTAAGCATTTGTTTGTGGATTATGACCTTACTCCCAAGGAATATGTGAGGCCCCTAACCATCTCCAAATCCAACCTATTGCAACATTGCCGGGAAGTCCAAGTTTCCCTTGCGACGATGTTCCGTGCCACCTACGCCATTGTACTTAGCCAGTACTTACACTGCCGGGACGTGGTGTTTGGCACTTCCGTATCGGGTCGAAATATTGCCGTAGAGCATATCGCGCAGGTGGTAGGACCTTGTCTCAACACGATTCCGGTGCGAATTCGCCTCGCAGATGAATTAGTATATCCATGGCTCCAGCGTATTCACCAGGAACAGTTAGCACAGGTGCCCTTTGAACAGTCCAGCTTAGCCAATATACCTTCCTGGTGCGGCTTACCCAAGGGCACCCAGCTCTTTCGTACCTGTATGGGATTCGAAAATTTCGCACCGATTAAAACAGATCCCAACCAGACACTTCAGGTGCAGAACATGCGTGTATTCGAATTCGCGGAATACCCGCTTAGCATAGACTTTTTGGAGCAGACTTCGTCGATTGTCTGCAAAGTACTTTATAACGGAGCCCAATACCCGCCGGGTTATATTGAGCGACTTGTGGATCATACAGATAAAGTACTGGAACAATTACTGCATGCGAAGGAGGATACGTGGCTTCGCGAGGTGTCTCTTTCTCGATACTTAAGACAACCACAGCCGGCCAAAGACACCAGAATTTTATTATCCAACTATAACGCGTTGCCGAAAAGTAACAAGCCTCATCCCACTAACGAACCAATGCTAGGAACTGAAGTCGGTATTCTCACTTGGGCGGAATGCACTGCCATGGCCGGCGAATTGGCGGACACTCTAAAAGCCCATGAGTGCTCACGACGTGCGCATCTCGTTGCAATGGTTGGCTCCAATGCGGACCTTCTGGTGGCAATGCTGACGTCGGAAAGAATGGGGCTATTGCTCACCCCTTTTTCCCTGGTGGACCGTGCCTTGGATGAAGTGAAACAAGTGTTAAAAGCCATTGGAACCCAAAGTCATGTGTTAGCTCCCAAGGGATCCATTCCCGCTATACAGAGGGTCTTGGGTAAAGGTCAGTTGGTGTATCCTTTTCCTTCCTCCAAAGCGGTTGGGAAATCGGAAAATATCGTGGAGCACCATATTCCAGTCCGACAAATGTCTGCTAGTTTGGTAATGTGGGACGCACAGGCCAGCGCAGTTTACCCTCTACCGGGTTTCGATTCCGCGCACTCATTTTCATCAGAATATTGGGGGCGCCGGGTGGCCCATGGCTTTTGCTTGGATTCAGAAGCCGCCATCTGGGTGCTTCTCAATACCTTGGCGTATGGCGGAAATTTATGCCTTCCCAACGATGCTGATGTATATGTTCACAGCCCTGCGAGCAACACAGTAGATACACAGTGTTTCCCAACTCGCTTGGTGTTAGTCAGTGTGAAAGAACTCATGGAGAGCGTGGCTAATCCGGCCCCCAAGTCAGCCGTCTCCTACCTTTTCTATCACGAGTCTCCCTTTTACGGTGTATGGAAGGAAACCGTAAGCCCGGGAAGAGAAAATGAAATCGCCCGGCCATTCAGTATGCCACCGGTAAACCCGTACTTGACCGTAGTGGATTCGTGGGGTCGTCCATGTCCGACTGGAGTCTTGGGGGAGGTGGTTCCCACGCGATGGGTAGCGGACATGCCGATCACTAAGGCCCGCCCGTTTACCAATGATCAAATGGTAGGTTATATCGACCCAAACCGAAACGATCAGCTTTTGATACTAGGAAAGAGAGATGGGTTGGTGACATTAGGGGAGCAGCAAATCCATTTGACGGAAATTGATCAAACCCTTCGTATGATTTTCGGCTTACGTGAGCCACTGTCAGTGTGCCTGGCTAACAATACAGTGGTTACGTACACTGATTCCACTAACGACGAAGTTGAAAAGGTTACACGTCATCTAGGGCAACTACCCGGCGTTGAGCACTGGCTCGTTTCCAAGACTGAGTTTCCTTACTTGTTTCATCACCAAGGGAACACCACAACCCTGAAGAGTTTTGCAGGTAGATTTGCTCAAGTGCAAAAGTCCCTTTCAGAAAATGTTGATGCTTTGGAGACTTGGCTGGCTGTACTTATCAACACTCTTCCAGAAGAGAACGGCGAAACACCATCCACTCTGCCTAGAGATACTGCTTGGCGGAACCACTTGTCGCCGTGGGATATGGTGCTATTGAAAAACTGTATAGGTTCCCGGTTTAACGTGGATATACCTCTCCTCACACTGTTTGAGACCCCAAGCCTCCGGCGATTGATGCGAATCATTCGTGAAAAGCAACCCGATCCTGGGCTGCCCAATACACACACCATGTGTACGATCCCGGATACCGCCGTGGGTTCATCATTTACGCTGCGAGAGGTACCGCTTACGGATCACCAAGAAGCTGTCTGGGTAGCCCCCCTCTGTGCGGGTGACGATTGTAACGTGCGGTATCACTGCTGTACAATTAAGATAGGGAGAAACACACCCTTGTCTGGCCTGCAACAGGCCATGGATAAAGTGGTGGGCCGGTCCGACATACTGCGTTCTATCGTGGTGTTCAAGGGTAATCGGCCACGGTGTCGCATTCTCGGCAACATGCAAGTGCATATCAAGGAAACTCTCACAGAATTCGCTTGGAATACTGCAGATGAATTGCTGAGCTATGCAGTCGATGTAGTTACGTTGGTGCCGACTCCTTCCCTTCCCCGTTGCACTGCAGAATGTGTACGAGTTCGTCACCCTGCCAGTGGTACGGGTGACAGCATTTTAGTGGTAATGATTCCTCAGGTGTTTGGGGTCAGAAGCGCCGTGATGTGGATTGCGGAGCAGTTGTTGAACCAACTGAGCTTATCTAGTACTGTAGCACAGCGCGAGACCCAAGTGGTTTGCTCTGAGTTAAACCCTGGGGTTTTCGACAGGAATGCTGACCGCACCGAGGCATTGAGATACTGGAGTACGCTTTGTCATGACCCACCCGAAGCAACACGATTCCCATGGTCTTTGGACAAATCACCACCATCCCTTGCGGCTAGATTGTCCTCGCTACGAAAACCAATAGAAAACGCGGCATCCGCTGTCCTTCAAGCCTTGGCAGAAGAAACCGGGGAGGAGGTACTCATGGTCTTGGCCGCAATGATGGGGGCGTATATGAGTCGCGTAACGGGAACCGAGGACTTATTCCTAGGCGTGGACGGTCGCGCTGGACCGTCACTCCTGAGATGTTGCCCCCGTTCTGATACCGATAAAATTGGGGACTTTGTGCGTTTACTGGGAAAGCAAAAGCGTGAGTCCGAGAAGCATGTAGGAGTGTCGGAGGCGGAGATTACGGATGCATTAAGAAAAGCTGGCGACAACCAGAACAGCTCAGGCTTGTGCCGCGTTCGGGTAGCTCACTACGTTCTACCTGTGAACAGTGGAACCTGCGACTTTCCACTTTCACAATCGTTATACTCCTCAGCCGACCTTGAGCTGATTCTATGGCAAACCTCCGAATCATTCTGGACTGTGGATATTCTTTACAATACCGATCGTTTGAATACCGATTCGGCAGGTCGTTTTCTGGCTAACTTCCTCCATTTTGTGCGAGGATTTTCCCATTCTTTAGTCAGCTGGCGCACTGCGACTCTACTTTGTCCCGCAGAGGCGCAACTCATTGATCAGTGGTCCATTCCGAAGAAGGTCGATTCCTATACTTGTGATCGATGGTCTAATATCTGGCCGCTAGTGCAAGATTCCATGGGACCATATGCCGGACTATGCGCTTTGGAGAGCCGAGGTCGTACCTTGACTTACCAAGCAATGATGGATAAAGTTCACGTAGTTGCGCAACGGCTATCCAAATTAGGTGTCAAGGAAAACAGTCGCGTAGCCTTGTTGGTGGAAAGCACTATCAGTACAGTGGTGGCCATGCTAGCTGTGTGGGCTGTGGGAGCAGCGTTTGTGTCAATTTCACCGAAATTGCCTCGTCAACGCCAACAATTCATGATTGACACAACAGAGTGCCAAATTGTGGTTAATGCAGCCGAAAGTGAGGTGCCGCTTGACCCGGACCTAGTTATATCCAGCATTATTGATAATCATGAGCAACCCTCGTCGAACGTAGGCTATCATCCGAACGTCAAGCCAGGTGACTTGGCCTATATCGTCTTCACATCGGGAACTACAGGTACCCCAAAGGGAGTGCTCGTCCCCCATGCGGGCTTGATTAATTTAACCTTATTCGACGAGTATACCAAACGCGTTGACTCAAGGTGTAGGGTTTTGCAATGCATGGGTCCCGCATTCGATGCCTTCATTTATGTCAGCCTGGTAGCACTAACACGCGGCGCGACCTTAGTAATTGACCCCACCGTATTGCCCTCCATTAGTGACGTAGATTTTGCAATGATAACCCCCACCATGCTGGGTACCGTTGATCCAGAGGGATGCCCTCGGTTGAAGGCATTGGTAGTGGGTGCCGAGCCACTCCCCACTGAACTCGCTCGCAAGTGGTCCGGCAGGTTGGAGCTTTACAACGGCTATGGTCCCTCCGAAGCCACCGTTCTAACTCACTGGGATCGAGTCTACCCCCAACAACCAATTACCATTGGTCGTACCATTGGAAATGTTGGGTGCTATATCCTTGATAAGAACCTCACTCTTCTCCCGGTGGGGGCGGTGGGAGAGATTTACATCAGCGGAGTGGCTGTGACGCTGGGGTATTGTAATCTACCAGACGAGACGGCCATGCGTTTCGTTCCCAATCCCTTCGGCAGTGGTCGCCTATACCAAACTGGTGACTTTGGAAGATGGCTACCCAACGGTAAAGTAGAATGTTTAGGGCGTTGCGACTCGCAAGTCAAACTTCGTGGTTATCGGATTGAGCTGGAGGAGGTTCGTCATGCAATTTTACTGCATCCTCTGGTTCGCGATGCAGTAGTCAGCGTGGTAGACACTAAATGGCTTGTAGCTTTTGTTTGCGGGAATTCCCTGGAACAGCAAGTACTTCATGACTACCTGGTAACTCAGCTACCTCCCTACATGGTGCCAACAGATCTCCTCATGCTTAGTGCAATACCCACGAATCCGAATGGGAAGGCAGATCTACGAGCACTGGAAACCCAATGGAGGGGAGCTAGGAAAGGTGAAATCAACCAAAACCGGAGAACCGAGCAGCATCCCCTTAGTGACCCCAAGGAAGCTGTATTCATGGAGGTATTAGGGGCCGTTTTAAATCGTGTTCCCGCTCAAATTGATTTGGAACTGAGCTTCTTTGAGGTAGGCGGTGATTCTATCAGTGCCATCCAGGTGGTATCTAAATGCCAGCAGCGGGGATGGTCACTCGCGGTGCCCGCCCTTCTAGGACGGGACAATCTTCGGTTGGTGGCTGCTCAATTGGTACTTCGTCAGGAAAATTCGATCCAACCCTTGCCCACAGTTATTTATAACAAACCATTCCTATTATCCCCTACGCAGAAGTGGTTTTTCACTCTACCTATGCGTAATGTGCACCACTTTAACCAAAGCTTTATCCTCGAACTGCGTACTCCCTTTCCTAGCACTGATGCACTAGGGGCAGCGTTGGGGAAGGTTATTGGCCACCACGATATGCTGCGCTGTCGCTTTGTGCAAGATGAGACCCAAAAGGATTGGCCCTGGGTCCCCCGGGTAGTTCCTCCCCAGGCCCATCAAAGTTTGGTCCCAAAAGTCTTCCAATGCCACGATGAGACTGGATTGCAAGAAATTCGTAACCAGCTTCAACGCACCCTCAATATTACCCAGGGCCCGTTGGTAGGGGCAGCATTGGTCCAGTGGGACTCAACCAGGCTACTGGTTCTCACCATACATCACTTGGTAGTGGACCTGGTATCCTGGTCTATTATTTTGGAGGACTTGGCACATGTGCTGCGAAACGCGTCCATCGAACTTCGTCCAAGCTATCCATTCCCCGAGTGGAGTGCTTTTCTTGGGGAGAGCGCAGGAGATGGTACTGAGCCTGGAGAGTCACCCGAGAACTCACCTTTCCTTCCAATTAAGGGCCCTCCCCAAGTACTGGAGTCTAATATCGAAGGGAATGTACGGAGAGTTAGTGTGTGCATTGAGAGGAATGCATCGCGTGTCTTTCTTCGGGAAACGACTTCTCAGTGGGACTCGAATATTCAACCACTGGAGCTATTGTTGGCCGCGGTATGCCGGGCGCTTCAGAAATGGTCCGCCGCTCCACAAATCACGGTGTATAACGAAAGCCATGGACGCGACGTTGCTCCAAATGGGGTGGATTTGACACGAACCGTTGGGTGGTTTACAAGGTTACAGCGTGTTTCCTTAACCGATGCCGAGTTGGTTACACCCCTCGGAGCCATCTTAGCGGCCAAGTTTGCTCATCGGGAAGCGAAGAGGACAAATTTAGCACCCACACCTACGGGTATATCTGCAAAAACTCGTGAGGACAAAACCTATACCCCCTTGGAAGTGACTTTTAATTATCTAGGCCAAACTACTACCGCTCACGCATTGGGTGGCGGACTTTCTGATGTTCCGTGGGTGCCCCGTCATGATTTGGATACGTCGCAGGATGTGTGCGATGCGGAGGAATTACGTCCGGCGGTTCTGGAGATTTTGGCGTTCCCAAGGGACGACCAGCTAGTTTTTGACCTTTTGTTTTGTCCTGAAGTGGTGTCTATGGACAGCGTTTCCTATTTATCGGAAACGCTGGGGGTTGTTCTCCAAGAGATTGCCACGTATCACACGACTAACAAAAGCGTGCCTTACTGGGTACCCTCCGATTTTACGTTTTTAAGGAACGTTTCTATTTCCCAGTTGCAATCGTTGCAGGAAGAGGTACTGCGGTTAGGTATCTCGTTAAGTGACGTGGAAAAGATTTACCCTATGCTTCCCATGCAGCAGGCGATGGTGGCTGCCACAGCTCGGGATCCGGCACAATACACACTGCAGTTGACCTTGACTGTGCGAAACTTGAGTGATCCTGAGACCATTCAGCGTGCCGTAGCTTGTTTGGTTCGCCATCACCCTGTTCTTCGCACCCGGTTCCTTGCGAATTGGAGCCATGGTAAAACCACAGGAATCCAAGTGGTCACCCACAAAGACCACACTCCATGGCGAAGCGCATCCAGTTGGGAAGCGTTAGGCTACGCGGGGGAAGCCGAATTTCTGCAGCAAGATTCCCAGAATAGTTTCGTGGCTGGTGACGTTATGCTGCGTGGTACTGTAATCTCGGTAGAAGAGGCCGTATTTCGAGTCATATTAACCATTCACCATGCGGTTCTGGACGGTTGGTCGTGTGGCATATTGTTACATGAGTTGCAAAATTACCTACAGCGTGACACATCATCATTTGCGGTTCAGTCGGATGACTGCTTCGGACAGTTTGCTCTTCACCGACAAGTAATGGATTTGTCCTCAAGTCAGAAATATTGGTCACAGTATTTGGAAGGCCTTCCAAACGCTACATTACTGGAACTCCCTTGTTCCTCGAATCAATCCCAGGGGCAGCCCAAGCTCCTGGAGCACCAACTCACGTTGGCACCATCAATGAACGCACTACATGCGCATTTGAGGCCCCATGGGATCTCCCTGTACGCGCTTGCGAAAACTGCGTGGGCTCTGACACTCTCAGTATACACTGGAGTCACGGATATAGTATTTGGCAGTACAGTATCAGGGCGAACGCTTCATATTCCTGGCATTGAGCAAGCGGTAGGTTGCTTTATAAACACAGTACCTTGTCGACTGAAGGTGGGGCCCGAATCCACTCTTCGGGAATTAATCTATAGTGTGGATCATGATGGCCGGGAGGCAGCAGCCCACGAACACTGTGCCATGTGGGAAATGGGTACCGTGGAGGAAACCGGATTGCCTGTGATGGAGTTATTTAATACACTCTTGGTTTTCGAAAATTACCCGATGACAGGGTTTTCAACCGACAGCGGACCATCATTGTGCGATGTGCAAGCTATTGAGCCTACCAACTACGCTATGAACCTAGTCTTGCAGCCTGAGGAAGATCGATTGGTGGGTAAGTGGTCGTGGCCAGACAATCGGTATGGGGTTCAGTATGTGGAGACCCTGGCGGACCAATTTCGTTATATTTTCAAGCAGCTGCATAGTGCGCTTGGGACTCCCAAAGCTAACATTACGGTGCAGAATTGGAACTTTCTCGAACCAGTTCACGAGGACCGTGTGCTCAAAGATTGTTCCCCGGGTGTGAAGACCAGGCTTGTGGACGAGCAGGTACACGTAATGTTCCAACGGCAGGTTCAGCAGCGACCTGAGACGGTGGCCGTAGAGCACGATGGTATAAGCTGGTCATACAATGAGCTTTTCTCAAGGGCTTGTGGAGTTGCCCGTTTATTGACCGATAAAGCTACCGTTGGTGAACGGGTTGGTTTGTTGATTGAAAGAGATCCCTACGCTATCGCTGCCATTTTTGGAGTGCATATGGCTGGAGCTGCCTACGTACCACTCAACCCGGATTTCCCCCCAGGTCGACTAACCTTCATGGTCCAAGATTGTGGGATTAGCCGTATTCTCAGTAATCTCAGCCTAGATCACTCGCTGAATAAAGCGTTGGCAATGCTTCCTGGTGTCACACTGTATAACCTTGCCCGGGATACACTACCCACCACGACAAGTCCGCCCCTACCAAGAGCTGCGAACTCCCTTGCCCAATTATCGCATATCATCTACACTTCGGGCTCTACAGGTAAACCCAAAGGTGTACAGCTAACACATCGGGGTTTAACGAATGTGATTCAGCAACTACCGCATTTGTTCGGATGGGGACCAGGTTTGCGCATCATGCAGTCCATGTCCCTAGCTTTTGATGGTGCGCAGTTGGAAATTTTTGGGGCACTGTGCTACGGGGGTACGCTAGTCCTGCGTACTAATGTCCTTGAGACTCTCCCCTTTGTGGAAGTACTGATGACCACCCCGTCGTTGCTGGTTCAAGTCAACCCTGGGGATTATCCGAATCTAAAGATAGTGCTGGCCGCTGGGGAACCCCTCCCATTGCCGGTAGCCCAGCGATGGCACAAACATTGTCAGCTGTATAACCTGTACGGACCAACCGAGACTACGGTAATTAGTCACACTCTGCCTTACCAAGGAGAGTCAGTGATAACTATCGGTCGACCCGTACCTAATACAGAATGCTACATTTTGGATTCATTCTTACGCCCGGTGCCGGTGGGTGCCCCGGGAGAGGTATATATCGGCGGGGTAGGACTGATGCAAGGTTACGTTGGCCGTGATGACCTGACTGACCAAGTCCTCGTGGACCACCCGTTCACACCTGGTAAGAGTTTGTACCGCACTGGTGACCTTGCCCGGTGGCTCGTCAACGGCTCCATTCAATTCCTCGCGCGCCGAGACGACCAAGTAAAGATTCGAGGTCATCGTATTGAACCCGGTGATGTGGAAGCCGCAATTATGGAGCACCCGGATATCAAGGGAACAGCCGTCATGGTAGACCAAGCCAAGTTGGTGGCATTTATTCTTTCCTCAGAACTGGTGGTGTCGCAAGTGGCTAGTTATTGTAAACAGCAGCTGCCAAAGTATATGATTCCCCAGCGGATTATCGTGCTGCAGGACTTCCCGCTGACTCCGAGCGGCAAGATAGATAAGATAAGACTTCGAGAGCAGTTAGCTCGCCTACCTGTCGGGGATGAATATGTCCCTGATCGGGTGCCACCCACGTCACCTCTTCAGCTGCTCTTAGCAAGAGCACTCGCAGCAACGCTCGACCTGCCTTTGGAAACGGTGGATTGTCTCTCCTCCTTTTTCGAGCTAGGAGGGGACTCTATTTCAGCAATTCGGTTTACAGGTCATTGTCAGGAGGAAGGGGTATCTGTAAGTTTGGCTGAAGTATTCCGTTATGAATCGATAGCGAATTTGGCGGAACTGCTGGAAAAACGCAACTCCATGTCTGAGCACTCAGTCACGACAAAGTTAGCGCTCCAAAGTTACCGTAAATCTTTACTGTATCCGTGTTCTGCAGAGTCCGAGATTTCACCGCATTTCCTTACCACGGTGAAGGTGGGGTGTCTGCTAAAACAGCCTCACGTTCAGAAAACTTTGGTACATCTTTCTCGAGGTTACCCTCCACTGTGTTCGCGATACGACGACAATACGCACTACCTCATTAGCGACCACGCGCTTCCATCTTGCCCCGTGTATGCTGAGTTGAATCCCGTTGAGCTTGCGAGATTTCTAAATCCCGTCCAAGGGTTTTGGATTGCGACCAGTGTCATTGAATGCGATGCCCAGAATAGTCTAGTGAACATCGCAGTCCATCCAGCTGCGCTTACCTTGGGTGAATGGCGCCAACTATTAAGTGATGTGATGGAAAAACTTGAAGGAGATCACATTCAAGAACTACGCGACGTAGAGGTAGCCGATGACGCTCCCTTGTGGACATCCCCGGTGGTTGATGATTCTCATTTCCATACTGTCCAGCACACGATTACCATGCCCCGAGTCGTTGCTCGCCTGGGTTCGACACCCGGAGTGGGGGGTGCTCTTCAGGCTAGTTGGTCAGAAATTTTATTGGCCAGTTTTCTGGGGGCCCTGCAACAGTTAAGCTTGACCCCTAGGCCGTCAATCAACCTCTATCGAGGTTATGAAGTCACTTCAATTAATATTCCGAACTTCCAGACTCTATCCTTATTTGACTTGGTGCGGTTGGCCAAGTCGAGTGGTGATGTTGCTCAGTCGGAATCCAATTTCGATGGGGACGGTATTAAGTTCCATATGCTAGACCCAATAGAAACATACAGCCCAAGTCAAACTTCCCGCGGCCATTTTGTTGCCGGTTACAGACTAAACGCCCACGCTCCGACTACCGGCCAGTCGGGGGATAGTAGTCTCGAAGTTAGCCTGGGCTATGGTACGGACACACTCCATGTCGAACTTATTAGCAAGATATCGGTGTATCCACCCGAAACTGTTGAACGATTGTTGGTACATTGGAAATCATCATTCTCGGCAATCCTCGGAATCCATCAAGGTAAGATGGGTCACACCTTCCAGCTGGCCGACTTCCCAACCTTCCAGATGAGTGACCATCAGTGTGATAATTTGATATCTGATATCGTGCACCACCTTCACGTACCTCTCACTGAGGTAGTCGACATTTTACCAGTATCGACGTTACAGCAGGGCTTCCTCTTTAGCACTCTCAAGGAAAGCACGGCCTACATGGTGCAGGATTGTTACGAAATTTTGGGCTCCCTAGACCATGATTTATACCACACTGTTTGGACTCAGTTGGTACAGCGCCATGCCATTCTGCGTACCCGTTTCCTGCCCTGTGATTATCTAGAACACCATCCTTGGGTTCAAGTGGTCACTCTGAAAGGGGACATTGTCTGGACCGAAGGAAACAACGATGGGTCGCTCAACGAAAAGGAGTTTATCAACAGTACTTTTGCCAAACTCCGCCAAAGAGGGTTCAACCTTGGCCAGAGTCTGATTCGAATCCATCTAGTGCGGATGAGTGATCATCGCTCGCTATGCTTTACTAATTTCCACCACGCTCTCCTGGATGCCTGGTCCTACCGTATTATACTAGAAGAGTCATTGGCGCTCTACCACGGGAAGGTTCTGTCGGCACCGGTTGCCTTCCGGCGTTTCGTTAGTCACACTGCCCTTCTGGACAACGGCGCAGCCCAACAGTATTGGCAGTCGTACTTGACGGACATTCAAACTACCCCAGACCTTGCATTCCCAACTTTAGCTGCCATGACGGAACCTCAGCAGGGACACCAAGTACGGTGTAGCGTGGAACATAAACTCGCTTGTCCGATTCATCGTGTCCATACTTTTTGTCAACGCCAGCGGATCACGTTGAGCACCTTGTATCGTGCGGCCTGGTCCCTAATGTTACACCATTACCTAGGGGAACATCGTAGCGAAGTAACTTTTGGAGTAATGGTATCCGGCCGAGATGGAAGAACTCGCGGTATAGAACAAGTTGTAGGCCCGACGATTAATACCCTTCCCTTCCGTGTGGCGGTACAGCCCTCCGCCTCCGTGAAGGAGTGGCTGACCGGTCTCCACCTCCAGGCTGGGGAGATGTTGGATTTTGAACAAACCTCGTTGGGGAAGATCAAGAAATGGTTAAACGTCGAGTCTCACAGTGAGCTCTTTCAGTCTCTGTTTGTGTATGAAAGAATCACTTCAATCGAAGGCGACCCTTGCCACGCACAGAACTCCCTTATTCGCTACGGTTCTCACCATGGAATGAACGTTACTGAATACCCACTAACGGGCTATTTCAGTGACGGGGAGGAACATATAAATTTGACGCTGCACGCTACCACCCCCAACTATCAGCAGTTTTATTTGGACCTCATGGCCCGTTACGTTGATCATTGCATAACTAAACTGGTGGAAACTTCCGAGGACCTCCGTTTGGAGGAGTTGCACCGCCTGACGCCCTTGGAACACTCGCTTGTGAATCAGTGGGGTCAAGGATCAACCGAGGAGTGGGTTGACCGACCAAACGATCTCTTCCAAGCCTTTCTACACAGCGCGCTTACCCACCCTGATGATCTTGCCCTTGTGTCCCACCAGGGTCACTTTACTTATCATGAACTCATGGTGGGGGCCCGCGTTATTGCGCATAAGCTACAGAAGAGTGGTCTAGGACGTGGTGATAAGGTGGTGCTGTTGTTCACCAAGTCTCCCTGGTATGTCAAGTCTGCCCTGGCAGTTCTAAGCCTTGGCGGCGTCTGTGTGCCCATTGAAGTTCACAAGGCTACGAAGCGTATTGAGTATATCTTGAGTAACCTAGAACGACCCACTGTCCTTACTACAACCGAACACCAGGACTTGGTAAAAGCTGTTTGGCCCCTAGGTGGCAATCCTGTCATGCATTTGGCAGACACCATCCGTGCCGATTTTGAACCATCTTTATTGGACCTTTTGGCCCACACCCCGGTTGACCCCCAAGACACTGCCTATATGTTTTATACGTCGGGGTCTACTGGCAAACCCAAAGGGGTTCCCCAACGACACGAAGGCATTATAAATTTTACGCTTTTCTTTGCTGCTACGTTGGGCTTCAACAGGACGTCCCGTGTCTTGCAAACCTTAAATATCAGCTTCGATGCGAGCGTAAGCGAAATTTTCGGCACTTTTATAGCCGGAGCAACTTTAGTCTTGCAGGACGGCGATATTCTTGACAAGCTACATGAAGTAAATACGTGTATAGTAACACCGTCAGTACTCTCAGCTGTGGACCCCAGGGACTACCCCAACCTGACGGCTGTTATCTCGTGCGGTGAAGCCCTACCGTATAACGTGGCCAACGTCTGGGCTAGTCAAGTTCCACTTTGGAACATGTACGGGCCTACGGAAATCACAATTGTTAGTAACGCAGGTCTGGTGAAAGCGGGCCAGCCTATCACCATTGGGGGACCCATTCCGCACGTGAAGTGCTACATTTTCGACGATCATATGCAACCCGTTCCTCCTGGCATACCTGGTCAAATGTATGTCGGTGGTATAGGGGTGAGTGACGGGTATTACAATCGACCAGACCTTACCGCCCGGGCCTTTACGTACCTGCCTAATTCTAGCAAAAGAATTTATCGTACTGGCGACATTGGTTGCTGGCTTCCGAATGGTGAGGTGTACTACTTAGGTCGACAGGATGATCAGGTAAAATTACGCGGATTCCGTATTGAGCTTGGGGAATTGGAGGCCGTTGGTAAAGCCGTTCCAGGTGTGGAAGAAGCGATTGCGATAGTACGTAAGAATAAGTTGGTACTCTTCGTTTACCCATCATCCCAGGATCTCCAGCGGTTAACTGAACGACTGCGTGCCCATTTACCTCACTTTATGGTTCCCGATCGAATTGTACCGTTAGAGAAACTCCCTCGTACACCGGTTGGGAAGGTAGACCGACGTGCTTTGCAGGCCCTAGAGTTAACCACTGACGGTTCTACGTCACACAGCAGTGAACAGTCGCTCTCGAGTAGCTTTGTTGTGTTGCGCAATTTAGTGGCCACTACACTGAATATCGATCCTTCCAGCGTTACTCCGGACGCCTCGTTTTTCCAACTGGGAGGGGATTCTATAGCAGCCATTCGTTTGGCTAGTGGATGTAAACACCAGGGTCTCACAGTCAGTATAGGCGATATTTTCCAGTATCCAACTGTAGGTGAATTATGCCAGGCACTGCAGGTCAATTCGCCAGGGGTGTCCAACAACCATTCACACACGTCCACCCAGGGATTAGGTATTCCAGAACATTCAGTTTTCGATAATGGGTGGTTTATTACGGTGTCGGTGAAACTTGCGTCACCACTCCCTGTTCATTTACTCCATGTGATTTTGAGAGAGGAATTCGCTAACCATTGGGCACAGTGGAAAAAAAAGTGGGCCGCTAATCTACCTCACGAGTTATCCAATCTCACCACTGAAGATGCTATATGGTTTGGTAGCACAGCAACCCCGAATACACAGCTCGAGTTGTATCTTTCGCTCCCAGAATCCCATTTAGGAAAATCTGAGCAGAATTGGTGGGTTGGAGTAGTTCACAATTTAGAAATGGACATTTCTGAGATGGTGGTCTACCTTCGTCCTAGAATGATCCCTTTCTCCGAGTGGGAGGCTTGGCTAATGGACGTCAACGGGCGCTGTGCTGACGATAAACTGAAGCCTGGTTTCTCCCCATTGGCTTCCCTTGTTGAACCCAGCCCACGGCTTGTTTCCATGCAAAGCCAGGTTCCAGCTTATTCTCGCAGTATTCCCTGTCCCTCAGGCGATGGTTTGTTTCGGAAAGGTCTCCCTTGGAATTTCCATGGGTCATCACAAGTCAGTAATTCTCACGTGTTGCTTGGCGCATTCCTAGTAGGCGCAGCCCGTTGTTCCTCGCTCAACTTGTTTCCCTTAGTTGTCTGGGATGCGGAGCATGTCTGTGGGCATGACGTTGACGACAAACTTTTGACTACGTTCTCGCCAGTAACAGCTCTAAAGTGGACCAAGCTCCTTCGCAGTAAGTCGGGTGAACCCGCCATCGCATGTCACCGCTCGCCCCGTACGGTGTACCGATGGGTTGACCCAATGCGAGCAGGGAACTCGGGTGGGTGTGCACTGGAAGTCGTCAGACAGTCGTTAGTTTGTTGGGATGACAGATTTCACGAATCTTCAGAGTGTTCAATGGAAGCCACGGTAGTATTCGGACAAGATGACCTCCGTATTGTGCTTTATACTCGCAGTACCCCACAATCCGTTGGCGAGTCCCAAGCGACACAGCTCCTAGCTCGATGGTGCGAAGCATTTGAGGAGATGCTGGATTTGCTCCGTATCGACACCTGCGATGTTCTAGCTCCCGAGGACTTTCCGCTATTGCCATTCTCTGTTGAATCCGTTAGGGGTACTATGGAAGATATCAAGGAGACCCTCGGCGTACAGTCTAGTGATGTGGTATCACTACGGCCTGCTACGAGCATCCAAAGGGCATTTATCGTCCAAACCCTCAAGGATCCCGCAGCCTACACTATCCAGGTTCCCTTTACCATTAACGGAGCATTAGATATTGAACTCTACCAAAAGGTTTGGCATATCCTTGGGCAGCGGCACGATATGCTGCGCACGCTATTCTACTTGACAGACCGTCACGACGAGCATTCCTGTATACAGGTGGTAACTAAACAGCTCCCTCTAGAGTGGAAGTATCATACATCCACGAACTCTATAGGCCGCCGTATTAGTAACCAATACGGTAAAAATGAGCTCCACATGCACTTTTTGAAATCTATTCGTCAACAAGGCTTCAGTTTTGACGGGTCATCGTTATCTCGTCTCGACCTGGTCCGAGTGGATCCGGATTGTCATTTTGCTCTGTTGTCTTGTCACCATGCACTTCTGGATGCCTGGTCTTTGCATCTGCTTCTACGAGAATCCTTAGATTTGTACCATCGGCGCGCCCTGCCGCCGAGCGTACCGTTTGACACTTTCCTAGAATCAGTTGGGAAACGCGACATCGTTGCCGCTCGGTCATTCTGGGAGCAGTACATGTCCGATGCCCTTCCAACCCCGGATCTCTCATTTCCCAATATCCGCCTCCCGCATGAAGTATGTGAGCCAGTGGGTAAGGTTTCCATTGATATCGGAGTATCCACCTCCACCCTTACCCAATTTTGTGCCAGTAACCACGTGACAGTGAACGTGTGCTTAAGAGCTGTGTGGGCTTTAGTGCTTTCCCGCTATCTTGGAAATCTGGATGAAGTGCTTTTCGGAGTCATGGTGTCAGGACGCGAAGGGGAAATGGAAAGACTAGTGGGACCCACCATTAACACATTACCCTTCCGGGTAAAAATCGACCCATCTCAAACCGTACTAGGTTTGCTCCGTCAGATTGCCGCAAATTCCAATGAAATCCTGCGCCACGACCACATCAGTATCATGGATATCAAAAAGTGGATCGGGGTGGGCGCTGACGTGGAATTATTCCGTTCATTGCTAGTGTTCGATAAGGCCCCTACCTTTGGGGCCTGGGATCGTTCTCGTTATCCCCTTCACTACGAAGTGCAAGACGGGCACCACGTGGCTGAGTACCCCTTAACGGTTGGCTTTGAGGAGACCGGTGATCGCTTAATGGCTAGCCTTGCCTTCCAGCCGCACAATCACCACCAGAATTTTGTGAAACGAATGGCTGGACTAATTACCCATATCTTCAAGGTTCTTACGTCAGATGTGGGAGCCAATACCCGTGTTGGTGCTTTGATGACAGTACCTTCCAAGGAAGCCACTTTGGTGCAGCGTTGGTCGAGAGGTCCTCGTACCGATTTCTCCCACCACACCACATCTATTCCTGAGTGTCTGGAGAGGCAAGCACAAGAATTTCCTGATCAACTGGCCCTGGAATCTACTGAAATGACATTGACTTACCAGCAACTATGGCAATATACTCTTGCGGTGGCAAATGAGTTGCAGCGACTTGGTCTACCTAGCTGCGGCCGGGTTGCGTTATTGTTCACACGCTCACCTTGGTACGTGATATCCGCCTATGCCACCTTAGTAACCGGTGGTATATGTGTCCCGATGGACCCTTCTGGGGCTTTTGACCGTCTACATTTTATGTTGGACGACCTTCAGAATCCCTGGGTGGTCACTCTCAGTTGCCATCGTAGCTTAGTGGAAGAAACGTTGCATGTAAACCCCCGCCGCGTACTCTATGTTGACTGTCTGGAGATATCATTGGAAGCCCGCATTCCTATTTCCTCCCTGCCCAGCACAGTTCGCGCCACCGACGTAGCGTTCATATTTTTCACATCTGGCACCACCGGGAAACCCAAAGGGGTACAGCAGTACCACAAATCCATCGTCAATTACGCCTGCTCCATCATTGCCCACGTTGGGCTTAACGAAAGCACCCGGTGCTTGCAAATGTTACGAACCACGTTCGATGCTAGTCTGGGAGAGATAATTAGCACCCTCTTTGCTGGTGGTACCCTGGTGCTTAACGAACAAGAACTTTTGGAAGATTTGCACAAGGTGAATACTTTAATGTCTACGCCCTCCTTTTTAACCGCCATTCAGCCTGAGGACTACCCCAACCTACGCCTAGTGGCAGCTGGTGGGGAACCATTCCCTACCGCTTTGGCTCACCGATGGGCCCCTCAATCTACAGTGTTGAACATCTACGGACCCACTGAAACCACCATCGGGTGCACGTTCTGTTTAGGTCGGTTGAACGGTTTACTTACCTTGGGCAAGCCGCTACCCAATGTGGATTGCTACATTCTGGATGAGTATTTCCGTATTTTACCAATCGGGGTGGTGGGTCAACTTTGTGTGGGAGGCGTTGCGGTATCAGCTGGTTACTGGAATCGCCCCGACTTGACGTCGGAGCAGTTCATTGCGAATCCCTTTGGACCAGGATTACTCTACTGTACTGGTGATTTAGGGTGTTGGACTCCCGATGGTAATCTCTACTACTTGGGCCGACAGGATACGCAAGTCAAATTGCGTGGTTTCCGAATTGAGCTAACCGAGCTCGAAACGGTAACGCTGAACTGCCCCAACGTGACCAACGCGGCTGCGCTTGTTAGGGATAAAACCCTGGTACTCTATGTGTCGCCAGAGGAAGTTCCTCTGTCTCCGCTCAAGGAAAGTCTGGCAAAGTCTCTTCCTAGGTATATGATCCCTGATCTTGTACTGACGATGGCCCAACTGCCTATTACCAACAACGGGAAGGTAGATAAAAAGCAATTGGCTAGTCTGCCCTTATCCCGCGGAGACAGTACCCCCGTGGTCGACGATGTTGACATCCCGGATGATCCAATGTTCGTACAGCTGCGAGTGGCTTTGGTCAACGTTCTCCGGGTTTCTCCCGATCGCGTACGCCCGAATACCACATTTTTCCAACTTGGTGGGGATTCGATCTCCGCGATTCAACTCATGTCCCACCTTCGACGGATGGGTTTCCGTCTAACGATGGACCAGGTTTTCCAATATCCGCAATTAAGTGACTTGGTGCACCGCATGGAACATTGTGAAGAACCCCAAAGACTACTGCAACAACCAACCATGTCCCCTATAGGGCCCATTCCGTTGACCAGTATTCAGCGTTGGTACCTGGAGGAAAGTCCTTTTAGCGATATTTCCAAACACTTCAACCAGTCATTCCTGTTGCGCTGCCATGAAAAACTTGACCCTATGCAACTGGCCGAAGCCGTGGAGCGTTTGGTGGAACACCACGATGTGTTGCGTGTACGGTTGTCCCAAGACAAGCATAACCAGTGGCAGCAGGCCACAGTGGCTTATGATCCAGTCCACGGTCCCTTTGTAATTTGGGAGAATGCGGATCTGGACTTGGATGAAGCCAAGCTGTGGATAACAGACATGCATAAGCGACTTTCCCTGGCCCATGGCCCCATCGTGGCAGGTGGCTGCCTAACTATTAATGGAGAACCTCTTGTGTTCCTAACGGTACACCACTTGGCAGTGGATCTGGTCTCGTGGCGTATCATCCTAGAAGATTTGGAGTTGCTGTTGACAGGACGCACCTTGCCTCCTAAAACCTTGAGCTTCCGCCAATGGGCTAGTTTGGTGCGTGATTATGCGCAAACTCTGGATGATGCCCAGTGGCCTCAGCAACCCGCAGTGTCGGCATTACCAGCAGACTACCCTACCCAAGGCGTGGAACCCATTCCCTACCGTCTGACCGCTACTAATCAGGCATATCTGGACTTGGATACTACCAACTTGTTGCTTCACCATGTCATTCCTATAGCACAAGTTACAACGGAAGAAACCTTGCTTGCTGGTCTGCTTCATAGTTTACAGGTAGTGTTCCACTTGGAGACAGGCGTGGCAGTAGAACTCGAAGGACATGGACGGGAACCTTGGGATCCGTCCATTGATATTTCCCGCACAGTGGGGTGGTTCACCAGTACGTATCCCGTGGCCGTTTCCTGTAAATCTACTGAAACACCATTCATGGCTTTGCGGAATGTCAAACATTCCCTACGGACGGTTCCCAACCACGGAATCCTATACAGTCTGCTGCGTTACACCAAGCAACGTACTACGGATGGTCATCCTTTGTCTCAGGTGAACCCAGATGTACTTTTCAATTACACTGGACGCTTCAGTCAGTTTGAAGCGGACAATCCGTTCTGGGCGGTCAGTGATGCCCTTGGTGACTGGCGTAATGATTTCGACGACAGCGTTCCCTTTACTTGGGCCCTGGAAGTATCATGTGCGGTAGATCCCCAACGTGGTGTGGAACTAACCTTGCGTTATTCACCCACCCGGTACAACCATTCCACGATTCAACTGATCTTGGACACTTGGTGTCAAACACTGCGGAACTTAAGTCGCGACGTGATGGATACCCACCATGGCTGCTACATTCCAAGCGACTTCCCTTTGCTAGGCTTAACGCTGACCGAAGTACAAGGTCTGCTTGATGAGGACCTCCCATCCGCTGGTATCTCTGTGGACGCTATTGAAACTCTGTACCCTTGCCTTCCCTTACAAGAAGGGCTTTTGTGGGCCTTGGCCAAGGACTCGTCCGCCTACGTGATTCAAACTACTTTCCGAATCCGCGGTTCACTTGTGCCCCACCGGTGGCAGAACACATGGGTCACCCTAGTGAAACAACACCCTATACTTCGTACCCGTTTCTTGCTGGGCCCCTCGCATTGCCCACAGGTCAACGTGCAGGTAGTATTGAAACATTTCGATCTACCTTGGGTTACACCGCAATTCCCGACTTCCTCGTCTTGGTCAGTTGCTTTCCAGCAATATCTTGAAGAGGATCGAGCGTTGGGTTTCAAGGTCAACGATCCGCTGGTTCGTTTTTCACTCTGCCAAGGTCCGGACGGTGACTATCGGTTCGTGGTTACCATGCACCACGCTCTCCTCGATGGCTGGTCCTTACCTCTCCTGCTGACCCAAGCACTGGAATTATATGATGGCCAGTCTTCTTCAGTGACGCCGGTGGTATACCAGGATTATATCAAGTATATTTCCACCCGCTCTCAGGAGGACGCAAAGAATTTTTGGAAAGCAGAGCTTCAACAGCTGGATGGCCCCACGTTATTGGAGGAGTTGCATACCTACCATCCATCCCAGCCTGACACAAGTAGCGCCCATCCCAGCGTGGAGTTTGATATCACCAATGGAGTAGAACAGGTACAACAGTTTTTACACGATACGAACATAACATTATCCACCTTGATGCGGGCGGCCTGGGCTCTGTTGCTGCAACGCTACACCGGACGGGACGACCTCTTGTTCGGGGTGGTGGTGTCTGGTCGAAATGTTCCCCTACCTCAAATTGACAAAATGGTGGGGCTAACCATCAATACGTTACCTTGCCGTGTTCAGGTTGCGATGGGCCAAACGATGCAGGAGTGGCTCCACGAAATTCAAAAGAAGAGTGCCCAAAGCCACAGCTTCGAATACTGTCGCCTAAGTGATGTGTTACAGTGGTGTGAGATGCCTCTCATGGGTGACCTGTTCAACACACTACTGGTGGTGGAGAATTATCCACAGCCGGTATCCACGGCCGATCAAGCCGTGGAACTCCAATTGGAACACATCCACGATGAAACCGAGTACCCGCTGACAGTGCTGGTTCATGCCGCTCCCCATAAGGTAGTGTTCCGTATTAGCTACCTGGCCGACCACTTCACGGAGGATTACGTAACGCAAATGGCCCAGCACTTGGTGGTGGCGATTAATAATATTGTAAACAGCGCGATGGATGTCAAAGTGCAGGAAGTGGACGTACTGACGGTCGAAGAACGCCGTCTCTATCTCGATCAGTTTTCCTCGGCTGAAACTCTTTGTGGTTTACCCTCGAGTGGCCATGTACTGGATCTCTTTTCCGAACAGGTGGTACGCCAACCGAAATCAGTGGCCTTGCGTGAGGTAGCTACTGGCGCTACCTACACCTATTCGGATCTGGATCGTGCAGCAAATAATTTGTCACACTTTCTTAGTCAGCGCATCGTAACTCAAGCAGATGGTGTCGTAGGTATAGTAGCCCGCAATTCCACCCTTCTTGTACTGGCTCAGCTGGCCGTGTGGAAGTTGAACTTGGGATTTGTAGTACTCGATCCGCGTTATCCTCAGGAGCGTATTGAATTAATTGCAGAAGACACCCGTTGCCTGGCCTTGATAGGTCCTAGCTTCATACTTGCTGCGGTGGATTGCCCTTCAGCATACCATATGGTCATTGATGACTGCCGTAGGTGGTTCCTTGCAACGGAATCACCGACACCGTTACCCACAGCTTCTACGGATAGAAATCACGTAGCCTTCGTCGTGTACACTTCTGGTTCCACAGGCCTACCGAAGGGGGTTGTAGTCGAAAAGAATGCGGTTATTAATTACCTTCGGGCGGCCCAAGAAATACTTAATATTGTACCCACTACCGTCACCCCGACCCTGACGAATTCCACTTTCGATGTGTGTATTTCTGAAATCTGGGTGACTCTCAGCCACGGCGGTTCCCTACTTTTGGTGAACTCTGATGACGACCATCTGGAACGTACACTTACCCATGCTACCCGGCTGTGTTGTACTCCGTCCCTGTTGGCCGGTTTCGACCCTACGAGACTTATGCAGCTGACTCAGGTTATTGTTACCGGGGAAGCTGTTCCCGCTAGCGTGGTGGATACCTGGTCGGCACGGTTCCCTATGTTTAATATGTATGGTCCTTCCGAAGCCACCATTGAAAGTCACTATGCGCGATTGCACCGTGGTCAACCTGTGGTCATTGGTAAACCGCTCAAGAACGTAACAGGTTACATTCTTGACTCCCATGCTCGTCCTGTTCCCCTGGGTGTGGTGGGTGAGTTGTGCATCGGCGGTTTAGGTCTTGCTCGAGGTTATCTCAACCAACCCGAATTAACTGCGGAACGGTTTATCAACAATCCGTTTGGAGAGGGTCGACTGTACCGTACGGGTGATTTAGCGAAGTGGCTACCCAATGGCCAAGTTCACCTTTTAGGCCGTAATGATGGCCAGGTCAAAGTGCGAGGTGTTCGTGTTGAGTTGGGTGAAATTGAACACGCTCTAATGTCACACCACGAAGTTCAGCGTGCCGTGGCCATGGTTGTCGATAATAACGTGGTGGCCTTTGTTACTCCCGTTAATGTTTCCTCGAACGATATCCTGACGTATGTGCAAACTCGCCTGCCACATTATTTGGTTCCTTCAAGGCTGGTTCCCCTGACTAGTTTCCCGATTACCGTAAACGAAAAACTGGACAAGGCCCAACTCATCAAGGTATTAGAGGATATCCCAGAAACTATCGGAGAGTCGGCCTCTTGGGCACCCATGTGGGAGGAATGTAGCCCCACACTACGACAACTACAAGTTCTTCTGGCTGAAACGCTGAATATTCCTGTTGAACGGGTATCCCCTAAAGATACCTTGTTCACGGTGGGCGGTAATTCACTGACCGGTATTCACTGGACAGCACGTTGCCGTCGACTAGGCCTGGAATTAAGTGTAGTGGATATTACGCGTACCGCCACGCTAGCCGATTTAGCGGCCCACTTGGATAGTCTGCCTACTACTTTGCAGAACTCTGACGAGGTTGCGAACAATGTTTTGCCCGAAGTACCCATCGAAGGTCCAGTACCACTGAGCCCTGCTCAACTCGACTTTCTTTCACTGCGAGGGGATAATCCCGACGCTTGGTTAATTCCCTTGCTCCTCCAGGTAAACTCGCCCCTATCTGGTTCCACGTGGCACTCGGTGTTACAACAGTTGGTGGCGCACCACGATATGCTACGCGCTAAGTTTTCTAAATCTGGAAAGGTTTGGACCTGTACGATTGCTCCCTCCAATGAGGATTGTCTTGTGTCATTCAAAGTGGACAATTCATTGAGTTCCCCAGCGGAGATTTCTCAAGCTATTGTCAACGTGAACCGGAACTTTGATTTAGCTCAAACACCGGCTTTCCTTGCCCGGCTCTTTAATATCCAAGGAACTCAATATTTCTATTTGGCCGTACACCATCTAGTCTCCGATCATATGTCCATGGGGATTCTTGCCTCTGATCTTACTACGCTCGTACGCGGTGAGTCACTGCCCGTCAAGTGCTTATCCTACCCGGGTTGGCTACAAACCATGAAGCAACTAGTCGATACCCGAGGACGGGAAAACCTTTCTCAATTGCCGACGATTCCTGCTTCCCCGGCGGTACCTTGGGATAAGCGCGTAGAAAAACCAACGTCAGCTGTTAATGGCCATTATGAAGAACGGACAATCAAGTTCTCTAGCAAAGTAGCTAATGGGCTTGGTCGTTTTGCTCAAAAGTTCGACGCTACGTTGCAAGACGTGGTCTTGGCCGGCCTGCTATTGACCACGCCTGCTCTATCCAGCCAACCACGGCTGGGTCTAAATTATCACACCCACGGCCGACTACTCCCCGGCTCTACCGCAGACGTGTCCCGAACCGTAGGGTTGTTTTCCACCATAGTGCCACTCGAACTTCCATCTTTTGGTCTGGATAATTCGCTTGAGGAAATACTGGAAACCATTCAGAAAGTACTACAAAGCGTATCAGAACATTCCCTTGCCCTCGCCGCTAGGAAATACCTTGACAAGTCGTCTACCCTGGAAGAAACTTGCTCCTTTGACCCGAATCTACTGGGCTTCAATTATTTGTACCAAGACCCTACTTCACCTGACGCAAAGCATAATGTCGACCATGGCAGTACCATGCCATTCACTGACTGTGACGACCTACTCGCTGCCGTCCGTGATGAAATGCTCCAGAATAACGCAATTCAGTCACCCTTGGGTGTTACCGTTCACCACACACCGTATTCCTTGGAGATTTGTGCGTCCTACTTACCTAGTCACTACTATCCTGAAACCATTCGTCGCTTTTTATCACTGTGGAAGTCCACTTTGGAAGGCTTGTACGAAGGAGCAGCAGATTATTTATAATTTTGATTTAGTCCTGGATAATTTACAATTCCCTGCTTGATTTTTATACCCGTATAGTCATACTTTCCTTACTTTTTTGAATACTGTTATTAGTTACTAGTAGTCGTTTTTCCTTTGTTTTACCTTTTATTGATGGATTGGTTTTTTTTGGTTTTATAATAAAAATTGCATTGATTGCATTTTGCTGAGCAAGTACCTAGTTTGTAGTTCCAAACAGAGCTGCCTGAAAATGGATCACTTCAAACTGCCTCACACCACATCACGTGATGTAACGCTATGCGCTAGACGCGTAAACCACAGCTGCGATGAGTTCCGTATGGCTTGAGCAGGCACGCACTTATTGAAGTGGCGGACTTTGTAAGATTCTAACACGCCTCTATATTTTTTTGGTTAGCATTCACGCAGGTGACCCTTTGGTTTATTTTTATTATTGCTACCATTGTTATTACACAAGTCAACTTTACCATGCCACTAGACTCGCCAAGTCGCACTGCCCATGCACCCAACCAACAATTGCGGGCGGCTGTTTGGCATACAGTAGACCGGATATGCAACGAAGAGTCGGAAAGCCTTGGTGTCACCATTACCCCCCGGTTTGTGGCAGGTTTGGGCGACGTAGTGTACAAACAACTGGAGCTGATGGCGGGTGACTTGGCCATGTTTGCTCAACACCGTAAAAAAGCCCTTATCAACACTGACGACGTAAAGCTATGTGCTCGTAAAAATGACCAACTCTTACAGGCACTCACTCGTGCGGCGGAGCAGTTAGCCGCTGAAGAGGGAGAAACGAGCAAGGGCAAAGGTAGGGGAAAGAAGTAACCCCTTTCGGATGTAATCTTTTTATAAAAGGGAAGGGATAATACCCCTTGTTGTTGTATGTGCTTGCTTCCACTGGGGATGGACTTTACCAAATTCTGGAACACTCGGCCAGTGTTGTACTTGTTTAATAAATTTCGGGTGATAAAGAGCAAACGTTGCGATTCACAATGTCATTATTACTCCAGAACAGCACCACAGGTCGACAAGTAGCGTGATTGTGACACTTTTATCGTGAGTTGGCAATCATGTGCCAATACAGTCCACGAAATAGTAGGGATTGCTGAAGCGGAGCAGTGTAAAATATTCTCCCTCACGCTTGGAAGTCAGCTACTGCTTTCATTTTTTTTTGTTAGTGCAACGAAAACCACCGGCACAAGGTTTTCCTCATTTATGAACGTGAGGTACTATTTTCTCAAAATATATATCGTTGAAGCTTTTTTTCATACTTGAAACCACTATAACCTCGACAGTCTCAAGCGTGACCATTAGAAACTCCCACAATCACCATTCGTCGCTGGTCTTTAACGGGTAGAATAGAATGAGCCACGCATACCGTGATTTCCCTAGCGATGGGCGTTGGGTGGTGGCCACGGGCCGGTACATGAAACCGTTCGATTGGGGTAAGTAGTAAATGCCCTTGATGGAGGAGGTACAAGATATAGGTGACCTCCAAAAGTCCACCTTTTCTAAAATACAGATAATGGGACGTAATGGCTTTTGTGATATAGAGGGGTGTTGGTAAAGTGACGTTTTGGCCTGCCCAAGCGTAAAGAAAGGTAGCCAAACTAGACTCTAGAATCAATACAATTACCCTCGTATAGGAAATCATTTAATAATGCACTAGTTGGTTTCCTCCTCACCTTGTTGAGATGGTGCCCACGTTTACTTTTGCGCTGACTATCCACGCCACTACTATCTAGGTCGTATAAATGGTATCATACGCGATGATTCTACTGGAAAGGGCCAAATTGAGAAAGATATTCAGCTCTATTAACTTTTTTTTAAAATGCTCCCCCCCCCCCTCCTCCATGTACTGCGCTTCCATAGATAGAAACTCTTGGAGGATGGCGATCACTTCTGATCTAGTGGTAGTGTATCATGACCCAGACGACCCTACTGTGCCCACCGTTACCCTAAACCACCTAACACCCTGGATCCGCCAACATTTCTCACCTGCTCTATCCGCCCGGTCCCATCGCGCAGCCGTTCAGCGGCGGAAATTTGTTCAACGGATAATCCAGGTACTGTCTACCTGTGACCAACCAATCCTTCCGCTGCGACCCATTCCCGATGAGTTCCTACCAGCACTGGCTACCCATGTGCCACTAGTGTCCAATGCTGATCTCCCCCGCCTTAGTCATAGTGTGGGAACTTCCTTTAGCCACACTTTATGGAGCTGGCATCGATGGTTAGAATCTCTAGCCAACTCGGAAAACACCACTGGGCGTTCCTTGTCGAGACAAAAGCGAAAAGGACCTACACAACTTACCACCGATTTAGCAGAGGCAGAGTGGCTTAAGAAACTGGTTGCTACAGTGGTTCCCGCGGTGGACACCCTGTTACCGGATTGGGTGGTGTGGCCTGAAACTCAACAACAATTAGAATACCTAGTGTCATTGGCCAGTCGCCACCAGGTCCGGATGATCCCCAGTGGGAACCGCACCAACTGCTTTAACTGTCGGAAGTTTCCAGCCCAGAGTAAGCAGATGCCCATCTTGAGTGTCAACCTAACCCTGTTAAATCGGGTAGTACAGTGGGATACTGCTAACCGCACCGTGACGGTGGAGGCAGGTATGACCTGCGGGTACCTAGCTACTTACCTTGAGAAACACGGATTCCAGTGCCCCGGTTTAACATCCGCTCATCACTCTCACGGCACCATTGGAGGCTTGCTGGCGACCTACCCTCTATCTCAATTACGTGGTGGTGATCCAGCGCTGATACTGGGATCCCTGCAGGCCGTACAGGTAGTTACACCCAAGGGGACGACGTGGCACCATGTGGATAATGCAGCACAGGTTAACGGCATGACAGGGCTAGGCCAAGCATTCCTGGGGACTTGGGGTACCCTTGGGATCATCACGCAAGCAACTTTTTACGCGGTTCCTAAACCTCGTTTCACCAGCCAGTCCACATGGTTAGTACCCTCTTGGGGAGCCGGTCTTCGTTTGCTGCAGCAGATATCTGTTCTGTTACCACAGGGAGTGGCACGATGCATGGTGCTTGACCAGCACGCCCTAGGGTTGGTGCAGGCATTGGAAAATCCTACCTGGTATGGCCAAGCCCTTGCAAAGATACGCTCTCTATACCTAAGCAAATGGAGACGGTTCGCCCCACGCGATACAACTCTGGTATATATACATCTGGAAGCTTCCAACCACGAACTACTGCGCTGCTACAAGGAATTGGTAGATTGCGAATTGAAAAATTGGCATGGCTACCCCCTGGGGGGATTAGTTAAACGAGGCTTTCAGGCATACCTGGATTGGCAGGGTCACTTATGGGCTTTATTGTTGTCGGAACGATGTATTGTGGATGGGATACCCGCCACTTTACCCTGGTCCACCGTATCGGTCGCTTGTCGAGCAATACGCCAAATGGTACATCGACTAACGCAAGAGTTTGAGCGTAGTCCGTGGCTGTCCTTTGAAGTACGGGCCGCCAACCCGGCCAAGGCAACCCTGGTGGTCCACATGGGCTGGTCCATGGAAGGTCAAGTGCTGCAGAATTCGTCCTCTTTTATGACGGCGGGAGAAAGTGTAACATTGTCCGAGTCTATTGGTTCGCCAAAGGAGACGGAAGATGATCCGGTTGCCGAAGTTTTATTACCCACGGCAGATCAACCCTTACCAGAGGACATATTTCGTGAACCACCTGGTGAAGGTGGGGAAACGAAGACGACGGAAAAGACTTTACAACCTACCGACGTGGATCCAAACCTTCGGAAATCCACCGTGACGTTAACTGAAGATGAGCACTGTGACCGGTGGGTGGCCATACGCAAGGAAATACAGAGTATACTTTGTCATTATAGTCAACAACCGCGTACTGGGATTCATGGTCTACCTTCGATCATGCGCCGTACTTCTGCCCAGGAACCTTTGATCCTCCCTTCAACCTCGCATCAAAACCTACAACAGGTCCTAAAAAGTGGGTTGGATCCAGATGACCTTCTAGGCCTTTTGTAACCTACAGGGAAATGGCAATCCACCAACTGTGAAACATGTTAATTTTATTCGACGCGATTCTCGGTAATTATCACAGCAGTTTAAATTTACTAATGGAGTTTTATCTACTGTATTTATTGATCTATCTGTAAATAAAAAAATGTAATTTGCTGCTGGTTTGTAGTAGAAGGTAGAAAGTGTTCAACGCATCAATATTTTTGACCATCGGTTACTTTGCAGCTAAACACATTTCTATCAAACCACAGTTGCATTCTGCCTATGTAGTGAATAGAGTGGATATAGGTGATTTTGGAATAAAATAAGGGATCAGACCAAGTTATACCCATGGGCGTAAACAGTGGCTGTTATCTTGTATACTATTGGTCATCCACCGACGCTTATGCCACTGGAAATTATAAACAACGAACATCCTCTGATAGAAATAAAAACAATGACTGTCGACCAACAAAAAAATGGTGTGCTTTTGTATACTGACTTTTTTTTTCTCTCGCTTCATTAGAAAGTCATTTATGTTTCGCGTCGCCCGTTCTAGTTTTTGGAATATAAATATAAATATATTTATATATTAAAACATACTCCCGCCGTATCCGCCCAATACTGCTTACCACTGGTCCCCGTTCCCTCCTCCGACGCCAACCACATGCTATTGCTCTGCTGCTAAAGCCACTAGAGACAAGTGCATGTGTATACATCTTTATCGAACATTGTTATTGTTATTGTTTTTTTATTGATATCTCCCTTTCCCCCTTATCTATTATTTTGTTACTATCCACAACGGTCCGATCTTTAGGTCTACCGTATACTATTCGCTACGCTTTATTACCTTTGATACATTATAGTTGACCATGCTGAACGGCAGTCGCAAGCTAAATTACGCGGAGCAGCGTGAGGAAGACATCAAAAAATACAGTATTCACATTTACTATTCCGATAGGTACAGCGATGAAGTGTACGAATACCGTCACGTCACACTTCCTAAGCAATTGGTCAAGTATTTGCCACCATCGGGACAGCTCATGTCAGAACAAGAGTGGCGCTCACTAGGAGTGCAACAGTCTCCTGGCTGGAACCATTACATGGTACACGGTAAGTAGTTGGTATTTTTGGATATTGTTATTGCTGGAGAGGTTAGGTATACACTGACGAGCCCGTCGATGGAATGCTCAAGGCTCAGTGTCGATTACATCAACCCAACCTTCTGTTAGAGCCCTGGAAGTCAATCATTTAGAGTTTTACTAATGTATATGTGGTACTCTTGCGTCGCTCACTATGATTGCACCCTTTTCATGCGATGTTCCTTGTGGTCTATCGATACAGGTCCTGAGCCGCATATCCTCCTCTTCCGCCGCGAAAAGGATTATGAGCTCAAGTACAAGAAGAAACTCTAGACTTGATCCAGCGATACCAATGCATCACGAGTAGCGCTAATCGTGTGGAAGCTGGGCAGAAAATTTCCAACTATCACCATTATGGTCCTGCGTACGTCTTCGATTATTATCATTATTATCCATCCGCTGGTCTCCGCCGTAGTTACTCCAACCCCAGGGGTTGGTGCACTCGTATCCAATAACCCATTCCTTATTTTAAATCGCTGGATTCACCTGGTCCGTTGGTTTTCAGGAGGGGAGACTACCCCCTTCGCCCCATGCTAATTTCCTTTATTCCATCGCGATTTTTTGTGGTATTGGCATTTGCCTTTGCGCTTCTCTTTTGCTCTAAAATTATGAAATAAACAACGTTATGACTGAATGCTCTGACTAGTGATATTGGGATGTTGTTTTTGTTGTTATGATGGTCTGCTATCACCCAGCTAGTCCTCGCACACTTTCGGTGGGAACTGCGCGAGGGACATCCGCCCAACCTTACACTGTACGGTGAGAAAATTTACCAACTTATTCCTGAGGTTGCCCGGATAAGTAACGCCAGTGATTAAGCAACTGTCCGCCCAGGGTTTCCGCGTTCTTGATTGTGATATATTGCTGTTGTGCAGATCAACTGTTTCATCTTTGTCAAAAGTCGGGATTGATGTGGCCCAGTATGGTTATAATGCCACCATCCCCTCCCCCCTGCGAGCAAACTTCCTTTCTGTTTTTACACTGCACGTGTAACAACAAGGGTGTGCATGGGTGATATTGCAACGGTTTGACTGGGGTAAAGGCGATTCACTCTCCCCTTTATTTTCACCAGTCTTGTGCTGGGGGAATGGGGATATGGTGATCGAAAGGGTCCAAGGTATTGCCTTGGAAATAAAAGAAACGCGTCCCACACACACACAAGGCCCGCCATACGTCGCTTTAAAGGCAGGGAGGTAGGGATTAAAAGCTACTTTAGACTCCGCTTTTCTCTTGTTCCCACTCTTAATTTTATTTTATTTGTTCGGACGTTTGTCACTTTTCGTGTCTGTCCTGGTGCATTGTTCAGCCCCAGTACTAACCCTCACAATACCCCATTTGGGCTACTCTCCCATTTCTGACGGTTTCCCGCCACGATGTTCGAAATAACTACGCTGGTCCTAGGGGCCCTAGTGGTCTTGGTGGCCTACTTTTACCTGCAAACCCCATTCGGCCCCGATGTACACCCCATGGTCCTCTACCACCAAAGTGATGTGAACCGCGTACGTCGCCCTGGGGAGACCACTGTGTACCATTCCAAATTGATACCCAGCTATACCTACCGTACGTCGGGTACCACTTCCACCCCCACTGTGTGGGAATCCGTGCTGGCCTTTTGGGAAGCAGACACTCTCCCTGACAAGGTGTTTTTGCACCTCCGGGTTTCCCCTGCTACTGGTAAAATCACGCCGAAATTCACCAACATTAACTTTGTAGACTTTCGCACCCGTTGGCGAGCCCTGGTGCGTGGATTGGGTGCCTTTTGGACAAGCGATTCATCCACAGAGTCCATTTCTAATCGACGCGTGGCCATACTATTGCCTAACTGTGCCGAATGGATACTGAGCTATTATGCCGTACAGCGCTTAGGAGGCATTCCAGTGCCCCTTTTCACCCAGTGGAACCAGGACTTGTTAGAAACTATTCTGGCTGTTGCCGATGTGGATACCGTCATTCTACCCGAAGCAGTGCCCCTGTCTACCGTAAGGGCTATCCGGGCATCCAGTAAGGTGCGCACAGTGGTGGTAGCGGTGACGGACGGCTGGGGCTCAAACGTTGCGGAACATGATTCCCTATTGACATCGTTGCCTGACCCTAGCGGCGGAACCCGTACCGAGACCAAAACTCTGGCTTCGGCTACGGCCCTGTTTAACGTTCCGGATTATACATGGGCAACATTGGAATCTTTGGAATCTCGCGGCAAGGACGAGGAAAATGAGATTTCACTGGGACCCCTCCCACAGGCCGACGATGTGGCCCATATTCTGTTTGGCAGCGACGATGATGATGAGTTGCGTGGAGTGAAAGTCACCCATGCTCAGGTTATGGAAGGGGCGGCGGCAGTACGCGGCACCTTTTCGAACCGCGATCAGCTCTGTTCAAAGGATCGTTATCTAGCTGTGTCGTCCCTGGCCGACCCAGCCACTTTAACTCTCTTTCATGCGGCTACCCTGGTGGGTGCCAGTACCGTTCTAGGCACATATCACACTATGGTGGATATTTGCAACGACGCCTTCCTTTCCCGACCTACCCTTATGCGTTTACCCACCACATTATTCAACGGATTACATGTGGCACTATCAGATCACATCAAAGGGTTGGCTACGGCAGAACGCTACCTCTGCCGGAAGAGTTTAGACCAAAAGATGAACTTGCTCAGAGCGGGCAAATTAGTCCGAGGTTCCTTTTGGGACTTTTTGTACTTTCGACACTTTCGTCAATCCCTGGGGGGTCAGATGAGGGCCATTTTTACCGACGGTCAGTGCGCGACTCGAGGTGCCGCGGAATTCATTCGGGCCTCTATGGCATCCCAGGTATTTCTCACTTCGGGCCAATTTTGTTGTGGCCGGTTAACCACGTGCACTTTGATGTACGACTATAACGAGCCCTTTGGTCCACACGTAGGGGCACCACTTCCGGGCCACGACATAAAATTGGTAGACTCTCCTACCACCAACTCTCTGACGTCCGACCGACCTAATCCTCGTGGGGAAATTCATGTAAAGGGACCTCTGGTCTACCAGGAAGTTTACCCGGTGCCCTCAAGTGCCCCAGTCACAGAGGACTGGTATGCTACCGGTGTAGTGGCTGAATGGCTGCCCAACTGTACCCTCCGAGTACTCGGCTCCTCGTTGTCCTACCCTCTCTTGGGCCAACATGGCATGCACGTTTCGCTACCGAGTTTGGAAAATATGTACCGTTCTAGTGATTACGTAGAGCAACTCTGTTTACTGACTCCGTCCAAAATGGACTCGAAAAGTCAACTGAAAGCCGTGGTCTATCCTCATCACGCCTGTGTTTTGGCGTGGGCCCAACAAAGCAATACCACCTATTCCCCCACTTCGGTCAAGGATAACACCGCCGTGGCCGATATGATTATGCGGGAACTTCGACAGGTCGCCAAACAGTACCATCTCCGCGATCAGCTGGTACCGGGTACGGTCCAACTGGTTAACCATCCGTTTAGCGTGGAAAATGGGATGTTGAAGCCGGATTTGACGTTACATCGCACTCGGATTAATTCCGAATATCAGTAACTCGCTCTTTTCCGAACCATAGAAATATACCCAGTGATCATCAAAAAAAAGCCCGACAGTTTGCGATTTTTAACTTTGACCTATTGTAACTCAGAAACTATTATTTCTATCAATGTGAAACTTGGGCTGTACATACTTCCCATTACTAACTCCATTGTGAATAAAAGTGATTGTATTTCCATTTCAATTCATACCTTGAGACCAACGTTTATGTCGTCAATATATCCGTGGAATGTTGAAACTGATTCCCTGTAAAACTTGTCCACCCTTTGAATTGGAAATTGACAACGTCGAACTTCTTTAGATTTTGTCTTTTTAACCACTTTTAATTAACATGAGTTCATTTGCTGAAGCCAAGAAGCTAGAGGTCATCTGGTTACTAAGCAATGACCATAGTCAAAGTGACATTGGTTCCAGGACTGGTGTCAGCAACGAAATGGTAATCCACATTTCCCGGTCTCTCCCCTCCTCTCACCCCAAGTCCAAAGGAGGCCGTCCACCAGTTGAATAAACGTAAAAAAATTCATGTCCACAATATTACGCAAAACTGGAAAGAAAATGCCATCTAGGTGAAATCCAGTTTGGACGAGGCACTTGAGTAAAGGCAAGCCTGTTTACGGTCGAACGAACAATAGACGACTCTGGCTTTGGTACCATCGAGAAGCCTAGGGAGTCTCTATTGCTTAAAGCTAACTGCCAAAAATTACTTGCATTTGCCTTACAACACGAACATTGGTTTCTGATGCCATGCGGTGTGGTCTGATGCGACCAAAATTAACAGGTACCGCTCTGACGGATGTCACTAGGCATGGATACGCGATGGGAAGCAACTCCAAGCCTATACCAAGCTGAAAGTATAGTAGTGGTAAAGTCAAGATCTGGAGTTGCATCACCTAGGGCCGTTACTGAGGGCATGATGAACGGTATGTTCTACAGAGATATTCTTAAGAGGGATCTCATGAAAACATTGTAAAACTATTATTTAAACCACGAAAATACTACATTCTAGCAAAATATTGACCCAAGGTACGCATCTAAAGTGGGTCGGGAAGGGCTCAATGAGCAAAATTTTACAACAATGGTGTGGCCATCGCAATCTCCAGACTTAAACCCGTTCGAGGGCATGTGGACATGGATCAACGGCCGTTTAAACAAGTACAAAACTGCATCAAAGGGCATGAACGAGCTGATCGATTGGGTTAAAAAGATGTGGTATAGCTTCACCAGCGAACAGTGTCGTAGGGTGATTGATACCGTGCCTGAGCGGTACCAGGCTGTTATGAAGGTTAAAAGTGGGTGGAAAGACTACTAAGAGATATATTGCTGGTGTTTTGATATTAGAAGTTGTTACTTCTTTTGGAAAATCGGAATCGACATTAAACCTGCCTAATCAAATTGGCATCAGGATATCAATTGAAATGGAAATGCCGCTACTTTTATTCTCAACGTAGTCCGTATAGGGGGATAGATACACCCCATATTTTACATCCTTGGAAAGAATTGTTCCAGACATAAAATAGCTCAAGGTTGAAAATGGCAAACGACTGGGTAGTTTTGACGATCACTGTTTATGTAATCAAATTATTTCAGCTTTTCCATCTAAGCGCCAGAGAGGGTGATCGGTAACCCGCTAATTCACTGCAAATATCACCCGATGGATCCTTCAGAATACGTCTCAAAACGACCATGAATTTTTCATAATCGCCATTCGTTTTAAAAGAAAAGGGTATAACCCCCTCGTACCTACGCATCATGTAAGCCAAGGTTCGTTCGACTGAGAATTCCGGATGGTTGGGATACCATATTACTTCGAAATAAGTGTTTACATCCGATTTTTTGCAGTAGATGATTACAAGAGCCTTTGCTTTGCGTAAAGCTTTGGATATCGCTTACTCAATTGGAAAAGAAATAGCGGTGAGACAATCATGATACAAGGAAGTGGAAGGAGTGCTCATAATTGGCCAAGCCACTTGAACCCCAAGAACGAGACAACCATGACACTTACGGGCTTTCTAAAATGACATTCGTCCCCACTAGAATGTGGTCAATAAACCTACAGATGTGGCAACACCTGTGGATTCGTAATTTGCACTCCACTTTGTCATTTCTACACTTCCGCCTAAAATTTAGAATTGTATAATATCGGCTATTACAAGAGCTGGGAGTCTTACTAGGTTTTAATCAAAAATGTATATTTCTAGTAAAACGACAATGTTAGAGGTATCTCACCACCCATCCTTTACACGTCCCTAATGACAGTTTATCGCTGGTAGCATTTCTCCCCACCCACCTTGTGTATCCAGCACTGCTCCAGTCCATCCAAGAGCTGGCATTAGTGCTATTCGCTTCCCCTTTTAAACTTGCCAAACCATGTGCGCACTTGTGTCACTCCATATTCAACCACCCCATACATTCAAGCTTTTCCCCAATTCTCCAATCATTGAATCGCAGGTCTGGCTATTATTGTGCAGCTTTCATCCGTTATTATTTATCTGTTTGAATAAAGCTGTTAACCTGCCACCATTTGATACTTAAGAGTCGACTTTTTAAGGTGTACAATATTGGATATTCTAGTCATTAACGGGGCTAACACCTAAGTTAACCATCGGTCCTCTGAAGGGTTGTTGGATCACTGGTGGATTTCAATGACTCATTTTGGGTGGGTCATATCTGGCCTGGGCTTTCACTTTTGTGAGGAGAGTTTATTTAAACTCGATTAATGTGAGCTTCCGCTTGCTATTATTGAGAATGCTTCCCTTGTGGGCAATTTATATCCAACCTTATAGTGTATCGGAGAAAAAAATTCCAACTTATTTTAAAAAAAATGACATTGTGAGTGTTGATGTCAACATCGGTGGATTTTCCATTTCAAAGTTATAAACTATCCATGCTTTGCATCAAACATAGGTATTGGCCTTCACTGGTCGCCCATCCACCTGAAATCTACCCAGAAGTCAGTAGTTTTCCACAGTTGGTAGCAATAGCATAGTTAAGCACATACTTTGCAATTTATATTCCATATTTACCAGGATATAAGGGTGGGAGAATAGTGCGGTGGTACTTTATCTAAAAGATATTTACAAAGAAATTTTATATGAAAGTATTAGCATCGCTCTTTATCTTGCAAAACGATACATAACAGTTCCATTGTACTAAGAGTATTATTAACAATTCAAGCCAATATGGATGTGTGGTTAGGGTATACTTGGTAAATCCTTGGCTAACTAGCGCTGGCTATCTTCGTTGAGAGATATCCAAGTGGATGATGTCATTCTAGAAATGGGTCGCATGCAAACTGCTAATTCACCGCCACGATTTTCGCTTTTAAATGGCTTAATCCTGGCTCCACTGGTTTTGGGTTTCATATAATTCAATTCGTTTTGGGTGGGCGGGGTTATCATTGGTACACCCTCACCCTCGGTGAATCATTAATGGGGAGCATAAGGTATGTGGTGACTATTTCTACTTTGTAAATAAAAAATTGATTGCATATGGAAAAGCAATGTCAAGTATATCATGGCTCGGGATTACCATAAACACAAAGCATAACGTATGAAATATTTAGTAAGCACAAATATAAATAACAACATATCACCAAGAATGCACTGAAATCGAAGTAGGCGGAGGAAGTCAGATTTAGGCGGACGAACGGAAAATGATTAGCCTTGAGTAGCATTAAAAAAGCTATAAACATCCACCTTTAGCAGCTATCATCATAGTTCCCCAATTTGTGATGATGACAAAACAGCGCAAGTGCTGTGTATATCGATGTGTGAAATATTCATCGCTAGTGCCGTACCTACATATTACATTTTTGACACTCTTTAATTGATTTTTCAATGGGGTGTGGGATGGATAGCAAAAAAATAAACTCAAGAAAAATAATAATCAAGCAACAGGCAAAAAGCAAAAAGCAAAACTGAGTTCTGCAATAGAAACGGGCATAAGTATATATAAAAGAAAATAGTAGCAGCTTTGACAGCTAAGCACTGGGAAGGGTCGATGGGCCACTCACGAATTTGCTGCAAATATCGGCGGATGGCTTCTCTATTACACCTTTCAAAATGTCCTGAAATTTTTCATAATCGCCATTCGTTTTAAAAGAAAAGGGTTTAACCCCCTCGTACCTACGCATCATGTAAGCCAAGATTCGTTCGACTGAGAATTCCGGATGGTTGGGATACCACAAGACTTCGTAATAAGTGTTTACATCCGATTTTCTGCAATAGATGATTACAATGGCCTTTGCGCTTTTTAAGGCTTTGAATATTGCCTCACTGGTCTTATATCTGAACCAAGCGGTATGTTCGAATAATGTAAATCGGTCGTATGTCATTGTATAATCCTTTACAATGGACAATCGACTATGAACTTCACTCTCATCAACTATTATATGCTTATCTACTGATACATAGCGGTTCCCTTTACGAAGTCTAGCGTGCATTTGAACTAGCAAATTCCGGTACTGTTCCCGACCGACGAATTCATCACCAGGCATTAAGCGAGTGCCGGGTAAATCCATCCCGTATACAGTTTGATTAAAATCATCTATATTGGTAAACGGTGGAAAGGTCATGGTACGGTAAATAAGCCGGGTTCTTTCGCCAATCTGTTGCTCCTCTACTTTTACTGCGTTGGAGCTGTCAGGAATATTTCCACCAGTGATATCAGGTTGGCTTCCACTGGTCGAAGCTAACAGCGGAGGGTTAGGAGACTGGCTGCTTGAAGCAAAACTGTGTAGCTCAGCACGGGAAGGCCCCGTATGTAAGTCTGGTTGGTGGTAGTCCGTTGGTAAGTTTTTCTGAACATGTTGGGGTAGAGTAAGGATTGCATAGCACACTGCAGTATCCAGGGCTTCCGACTTTATACTTATGAGTCGGGCAGTGAGATACAACGAACCACTAGCAGTTGTTACCGTAGGATCGGGGTTTCCGTACTTGGGACGTTTATGTTGGCCTGTTGAGCCACATGGCAGGGTAACCAGAAGACTGCCAAGGACAAAAGTGTACAGTAGTTTGGGATAAAACATATTGGTTCAAGGGAAAATGTTATTCCATGCGACAGAAACTGCGGAACAAGGGAAATAGAAGTGAAACCCGCTCAATAGATAGAGCGCAGCTTAGGAAAGAAAATAGGTACTGGGGTCGAGAGTGGACAGTGAGATATCAACAGAAAACTGCGGGTAAGTTAGTTAAAAGGGATGAAAAAACCACTGTCATGAATGCAAATGAAAAAAATTTCGGCTAAACCTTTAAATATATACCATATGGACGTTGCACGAGAAAAAAAAAGCGAGAGCAGCAGGTAAACACGGGTAGCCAAAATGCCCAGGAAATTTCTGCATAACGCTTACTCAATCGGAAAAGAAATAGCGGTGACACAACCATGATACAAGGTAGTGGAAGGCGTGCTCACAATTGGCCAAGCCACTTGGACCCAAAGAACGAGGCAGCCATGGCATTTATGGGCTTTCTAAAATGCCATTCGCCCCCATTAAAATATGGTCAATATACCCACAGATGCGGCAACGCCTGCGGATTCGTAATTTGCACTCCACTTTGTCATTTCTACACTTCCGCCTAAAATTTATAATTATATAATATCGGCTATTACAAGAGCTGGGAGTCTTACTAGGTTTTAATCAAAAATGTCAATATTTCTAGTAAAACGACAATGTTAGAGGTATCTCACCACCCATCCTTTACACGTCCCTAATGGCAGTTTATCGCTGGTAGTATTTCTCCCCACCCACCTTGTGTATCCAGCACTGTTCCAGTCCATCCAAGAGCTGGCATTAGTGCTATTTGCCTCCCCTTTTAAACTTGTCAAACCATGTGCGCACTTGTGTCACTCCATATTCAACCACCCCATACATTCAAGTTTCTCCCCAATTCTCTAAACATTGAATCGTAGGTCTGGCTATTATTGTGTAGCTTTCATTCGTTATTCTTCACCGGTTTCAATAAAACTGTTAACCTTCCACCATTTGATACTTAAGAGCCGACTTTTTAAGGTGTACAGTACTGAATATTCTAGTCATTAACGGGGCTAACACCTAAGTTAATCATCGGTTCTCTGAAGGGTTGTTGGATCACTGGTGATTTTCAACGACTCATTTTGGGTGGATCATATCTGGCCTGGGCTTTCACTTTTGTGAGGACAGTTTATTTGAACTCGATTAATGTGAGCTTCCGCTTGTTATTATTGAGTATGCTTCCCTTGTGGGCAATTTATATCCAGCCTTATGGTGTATTGGGGAGATGTTTTGCTAAGGTGCTTTATAAACAAAATGATATTGTGAGAGCTGATATCAACTTTGGTGGGCATTCCATTTCAAAGCTAGAAACTATCCATATTCTGTTAAACCCACACATTACCCTCCACTGGTACGCCATCCTCCTACAATCTAGCCCGGGAGTCAGTAGTTTTCCAAACTGGTATAGTAATAGCATCGTTAAATATAGGCTTTGCAATTCATGTCACACATTCACAAGGATCCAGGGACGGGAGAATAGTGCGGTGGTGCTTTACCTAAAAGAAAATGTGCTGATCATTTTTATATGAATATTTTAGTGTCACTCCCTATACTGGGAAACTATACATAGCAGTACCGTAGTACTAATTGTATTATCAAAGAACAGGTCAAGCCAGTATGAATAGGTTGTTAGGTTATGCTTGGTAAATCCTCGGCCAGCTTCTTCTGGCTACCTCTGGGGAGAGATATCCGAATGGATGGTGACAATGCTAGGGATGGATCGCATGAAAATGGCTGTTTCACTGCCACTATTTTCACATTCAAGTGGCTTAATCCTGTGTCCACTGGGTTTGCGTTTCTCATTGCACAACTCGCCTTGGATGAGTGGCTTTGCCATTGGTAAAGCTAACTTTTGGCACAATATTGTTAGGGAGTATTATCTGTGAGGTGACTATTTCAGCTTTGTCAAGGAAAAATATAGTACATATAGAAAACTGGCAGTATGTATATCGTGGTTCCGAGTCATCATAAACACAAAGCAAATTATATTTGGTAGTCAAATAAGCACGCCTATAAACAACTATGTATTGCCAAACTCTTGTTGTGAATCCTGTAAGTGGTAAAAGTTAGCAGTGGGAGGAGGAACGGAAAAGGGTTGGCCTCGAGCAGTGTTGGGAAATTTGTGAGTATCCATCTTTAGCAGCTATAATCATGAATCCCCAATTGTTGAAGATGAAGAAACAGCGCAGGTGCTGTGTACATCGATGTGACCAATATTTATCGCTAGCCCTGTACTCACATATTACATTTTGGACACTTTTGACTTGATTTTCCTACGGTTTATGGAATAGAGAACAGAAATCTACCCAAGATAAATAGTAATCAATTAACAGGTAAAAAGGTCAAGAAACAGAGTTCTGCAATAGAAACTGACATACATGGGGGAAAATAATATCGGCCTTACCCTCTAACTACCGGAAAGGGTCGATGGGCCACTCACGACTTGGCTGCAAATATCGGCGGATGACTTCTCTAATACACCTTTCAAAATGTCCAGGAATTTTTCATAATTGCCATTCGCTTTAAAAGAAAAGGTTACAATCCCATTGTACCTACGCATCATGTAAGACAAGATTCGTTCGACTGAGAATTCCGGATGGTTGGGATACCACAAGACTTCGAAATAAGTGTTTACATCCGATTTTTTGCAGTAGATGATTACGATAGCCTTTGAGCTTTTTAAGGCTTCGTATATTTTCCCATTCATCCTATATCTGAGACTATTGTCTCGTTCGAACAATGTAAACCGGTCGTAGTTCATTCTAGATTTTTTTAAAATGGAAAATCGAATAAGAACGTTACCCTTACCAACTTTTATACGCTTATCTACTGATACATAGCGGTTCCCTTCACTAAGTCTAGATTGCGTTTGAGCTAGTAAATTCCGGTACTGTTCCCGACCGACGAATTCATCACCAGGCATTAAGCGAGTGCCGGGTAAATCCATCCCGTATACAGTTTGATTAAAATCATCTATATTGGTAAACGGTGGAAAGGTCATGGTACGGTAAATAAGCCGGGTTCTTTCGCCAATCTGTTGCTCTTCTACTTTTACTGCGTTGGAGTTGTCAGGAATATTTCCACCGGTGATATCGGGTTGGTTTCCACTGGTCGAAGCTAACAGCGGAGGGTTAGGAGACTGGCTGCTTGAAGCAAAACTGTGTAGCTCAGCACGGGAAGGCCCCGTATGTAAGTCTGGTTGGTGGCAGTCCTTTGATAAGTTTTTCTGAAAATGTTGGGGTAGAGTAAGGATTGCATAGCACACTGCAGTATCCAGGGATTGCGACCTTATACTTTTGAGTCGGGCAGTGAGATACAACGAGCCACTAACAGTTGTTGCCGTAGGATCGGGGTTTCCGTACTTGGGACGTTTATGTTGGCCTGTTGAGCCACATGGCAGGGTAACCAGAAGACTGCCAAGGACAAAAGTGTACAGTAGTTTGGCATAAAACATATTGGTTCAAGGGAAAATGTTATTCCATGCGATAGAAACTGCGGAACAAGAGCAAGAGAAAGGCAACACGTTTGGTGAGTGGAATATGGATTAGGCCGGAAAGTAGACACTGTGGAGCGGAGTGGACAACGAGATATCGACAGACAATTGTACACAGAACAGTTGAAGTGGCGAAAAGAAACACTGACATGAAAGTAAAAAAAAACCTTTGGGGTTAAATCTTAACCCCCAATATATATCAAATACCACTAGCACAAGGGGAGAAAAAGTAAGAGTAGCAGATAAACTTGAGTCCAAAATGCCCAGGAATTGTATATGTAGCACATATCCAATCGGAAAGGATGTAGTGGCAACACAACCATGGTACACAATAATGGTGGAAAAAGTATTGGCGGAGGCAGGTGAACCCAATGAATGAGATAGAATTGGCATTGTGGGGCTTTGAAAAGTGCTTTTCATCCCCACTATAAAGTGTTTGATAGATGCAAGGATGGAATGGCACTTGTTGGTGAGTACTTTGCGCTGGGTTTTGGGATTTATTCTCTTCCTAATAAATTTTATAATTGTATAATATCACCGATTACAAGTGCTGGGGGTCTTACCTATTCTCACCTGAAAATATTGACATTACCAGTAGTGTGATAATGTTTGAGGTATTTCTCCATTCGAATTTTAAACTTGTTCATAGTGGCTATTTTATCGCTGGTGCCATCTAACCCTGCCCACCTTGTGTATCCAGCAGTGCTACAATTCACACAAGGACTAGCATTGGTCTTATTACCTTTCCCTTTCATTCTTATCGAAGATGTGGGTGGCTTCTTCTTTCAACTGTATACAAATTCGGAGCCAAGCACTGTCAGTTACGATTTAACCAATGTGGTGCGAGGTATATTTTTCATTTCTGGCGTATTTATCTCGACATAGTCGGGAAAATATCCAACCATGTTCACGCTTGTGTCATCCCGGACCCAGCGAATCTATAAATTGGAGTTTTTCCCCAATAGCGAAAATTTTGAACCGCATACCCATGTACTATTCTACGACCTGTAGTCACTGCTCAGCACCAATTCCCATTAAACTGTAAACTTATTTTACACTTGGCCTTTACAGTGTTGGCTTGTGCTTTAATACTGATTATCACGTACTTTGCCAAGGTTAACAGTTTGGTAATAGTGACTTCTTCAACAGAATATTGTAACTATCGTGGTTGTAGTTATTCATTTTGGATGGGTCATACCAGGCCTTGGCTTCTATTTACTATGCTATATAGTACTTTGCATAAGAGTAGTTAATACCCAGCCTTGTAGTGCTTCAGAGGAAATATTTGCTAATACATTTTTACCCAGCATGGTTTTATGAGTGATATATTTAAGGCCAGTGGATTTTGCTATGTGATTAAAAAGAATCCTTAACACAGTGCCAAGTCGAGATTTTGGTCTCCATGGATTGTCCACTCTCCCAAAACGATTTCTGTTAAAAAGTATTTTTCCGCGGTTGGAAGTAATGGCATAATCCAGCATGGGCTTAGGGATTTATAGCAAGCATTAATCAGAATATAAGGGCGGGAGAGTGGTGCATCGTCTAAAAGGATATGTCCGGGCCAATGGTATACATGGGCTATGGCGTATCCCCGAATATTGTGAACTTTTATAAAACAATTCCCAGGTTCGAAAACACATTAGCCAAGGAATACATCGGTATACATGTATTGGTTACTGGTACTTATTTGGTATGTCCTTGCCTAGCTTACTTGTACTCTCCTTGTGGAGAGATGTTCAAGTGGACAATGTCATTCTAGAGATGGGTCACATGTAAATGGCAAACTCACCGCCACGATTTTCGCTTTTAAATGGCTTAATCCTGGCTCCACTGGTTTTGGGTTTCATATGGTTCAATTCGTTTTGGGTGGGCGGGCTTATCATTGGTACACCCTCACCCTTGGTGAATCATTAATGGGGAATATAAGGTATGTGGTGACTATTTCTACATTGTAAATAAAAAATTGATTGCATATTAAAAAGCAATGTCAAGTATATCATGGCTCGGGGTTACTATAAACACAAAGCATAACGTATGAAATATTTAGTAAGCACAAATATAAATAACAACATATCACCAAGAATGCACTGAAATCGAAGTAGGCGGAGGAAGTCAGATTTAGGCGGACGAACGGAAAATGATTAGCCTTGAGTAGCATCAAAAAAGCTATAAACATCCACCTTTAGCAGCTATCATCATAGTTCCCCAATTTGTTATGATGACAAAACAGCGCAAGTGCTGTGTATATCGATGTGTGAAATATTCATCGCTAGTGCCGTATCTACACATTGTATTTTTAACCCCTTTTAATTGGCTTTTCAATGGGGTGTGGGATGGATAGCAAAGAAAATAAACCCAAGAAAAATAATAATCAAGCAACAGGCAAAAAGCAAAACTGAGTTCTGCAATAGAAACGGACATAAGTATATATAAAAGAAAATAGTATCAGCTTTGACAGCTAAGCACTGGGAAGGGTCGATGGGCCACTCACGAATTTGCTGCAAATATCGGCGGGTTTTCTCTTCATAATACGTTTCAAAAGGTCCTGAAATTTTTCATAATCGCCATTCGTTTTAAAAGAAAAGGGTTTAACCCCCTCGTACCTACGCATCATGTAAGCCAAGATTCGTTCGACTGAGAATTCCGGATGGTTGGGATACCATATTATTTCGAAATAAGTGTTTACATCCGATTTTTTGCAGTAGATGATTACAAGAGCCTTTGCGTTGTTTAAGGCTTTGAATGTTGCCCCACTAGTCTTATATCTGAGACTATTGTCTCGTTCGAACAATGTAAATCGGTCGTACGACATTATATTACTTTTTACATCACACAATCGATTATAAACTTCACTCTCATCAACTATTATATTCTTATCTACTGATGCATAGCGGTTCTCTTCACTAAGTCTAGCGTACATTTGAACTAGTAAATCCCGGTACTGTTCCCGACCGACGAATTCCTCACCAGGAACTAAGGGAGTGCCGGGTAAATTCATCTCGTGCACGGTATGGTTAAAGTCATCCATACCGAAAAACGGTGGAAAGGTCATGGTACGGTAAATAAGCCGGGTTCTTTTGCCTACCTGTTGCTCCTCTACTTTTACTGCGTTGGAACTGCCAGGAATATTTCGACTAGTGCTATCGGGTTGACTTCCGCTGGTCGAAGCTAACAGCGGAGGGTTAGGAGGATGGTTTCCGGAAACATGACCTGGTAGATTGACATGGGAGGGGCTCCCTTGCTTTTCCCGATGGGAAGATAACGCATGTAATCGTGGCTGGCGACATTCAGTTAGTAGGTTCCTCTGAACGTGTTGGCGTGCAAAGATATCCAGGGAAGAGATATAATAATTCCGTTTGATATCCAAGGTTTGCGACTTTATCTTCTTGAGTCGGGTAGTGAGGGACAACGAGGCACCAGTAGTCGTTCCTGGGGGATTTTGGTTTCCATACTTGAGTTGTTTGCGTTTACTATTTGAGCCACACAATACAGTAGCCAACAGACTGCCAAGGACAAAAGCGTACAATAACCTGGGATAAAACATATTGGTTCAAGCGAAAATGGTATTCTGCTTGACGGAAAGTGCAGCATAAGGGCAATGGAAAGGAAACACGTTCGATAAGGGGGATATGGCTTAGGCCAGAAAATACACACTGTGGAGCAGAATAGACAACCAGATATTGATAGGAATATATTGACAGAACAGTGGAAAAAGCGAAAAGAAACGCTGACATGAAAGTACAAAAAACCTTTTGGATTAAATATTAACCCCAATATATATCATACGGACATTGCATGGGTTGAGGGAAAGGTAGGGCAGCAGAAAACACAAGTAACCAAAATGCCTAGTAATTGTATTCGCATCACTTAGCCAATTGGAGAGAATGTAGTGGTGATACAAACATGATACACAATGATGGTGGAAAGAATGTTGGCTGGGGCAGGTGAACCCAACGAATGAGATAGTATTGTCGTTGTGGGGCTTCGCAAAATGCCCTTTATCCCCGCTAGAAAGTGTTCAAGAGACACTAGAATGGGGTAACACTTGTGGGTGCGTACTTTGCAGTCTTCCCTCTGAAATTCATAGCCATGAAACCACACTGGCTGAAAGCAACGGTAGTCTAATCCTACCAATTCTCACCTAGGAATACCGATATTACCATTAGTGCAATAATGCTAAAGTAGTATCATAGCGCAGCGTTTAAACTAGTCCTTAATAACTCTTTATTGCTGCTAATTTCGAACCTTACCCAGCTTCCTTTTTTAGCACTGCTATACCATATCCAAAAATTGGCATTGGTCCCATTTCCTTTTCCAGTTATTCCTGCCAAGCATGTGTTTACAATTATCACCCAGTATCTAATGGATCTAGGCATTGGAGATTTCCCAAAAGGTAACATTTTTCAACCGGTGCCTAGGACTCGTTGCATGAATTTAAGACACGGTTCCGATTGATGCCAAGAACAGTGGGCATCATTTCCTTTGAAAAATTTTAAATTTTATAATATTTTCGCAGTTTTCTATGGCGATATTTACGGTGACCATCAAAACCCCCATCAATGTTCGTCATTTTGAACTTAGAGCTACTGTCTCTCGGGAACTATAAATTTGGTTGATATGAAATTCGGCACATACGTATGCTCCCATATGGATTGCATTGTGAATAAAGATGGCTACATTTCCTTTCCAATTCATATATTGGGACCAGTTTTAATGTCACTAATTCCCTGTTCGGGTGTTGAATCCGATTTCCTGTGAAACGTGCCCGCTTATAAATTGGAAATTGGTATAGTCTGATGAAACCAAGATCAACAGATAATGCTCTGATCGACATGAATGCACGATGGGGAGCAACTTCAGCCCAAGCATTTAAATGTTATAGTGAAGCATAGTGATGGTAACATCAAGGTCTGGAGTTTCAGCAACTACGATGGTTTTTGTTGTTTGGCCGTTGTCGAGGGCATGATGAATGGTATGCTCTATAGGGATACCCTTAAGAGTGGTCTCATGAGCGCTCTGGAAAATTTCCACTTAAACCACAAAAACACCATTTTCCAACATGATAACAACCCAAAGTACACATCTAAGGTGAGTCGGGAATGGCTCCGCGAGAAAAGATTACAAACCATGGAGTGGTCATCACAATCTCCGGACCTAAACCCGATTGAACATATGTGGACATTGCTCAGGGACTACTTAAATAATCACGAAACTGCTCCAAAGGGCATGAACGAGCTGATCAACTGTGTTAAAAAGATGTGGAATAGCTTCACCAGCGAACAGTGTCGTAGGGCGATTGATACCATGCCTGAGCGGTATCAGGCTGTTATGAAGGCCACATGTGGGTGGAAAGACTACTAAGAGATATATTGCTGGTGTTTTGATATTAGAAGTCGTTACTTTTTTTGGAAAATCGGAATCGACATCAAACCTGCCTAATCAAATTAGCATCAGGATATCAATTGAAATGGAAAAACGGCTACTTTTATTCTCAATGTAGCTTACATACTGTCGTAAGTTCAAGCCAGGTTTCACACCCACAAAAACAGCAGTTCTAGAAATATAGTAACTCAGGGTTAAAAATGGCGAAACATAGGTGGGGTTTTGTCCATCACCATGAGCAAATTGCTTTCGTCAATATGCCGATTACAACGTTACAAATTCACTGGTGTAATAGGCTCAATAGGACGGATTTTTCACCATCTAATCGAAAACAAGCACGCATGTAAACATATCGACTTAAACTGTTATTGTCCTATAGGTTCGAAAGGGTCCAGTGTAAAAGTGTATTAATGAGATGGTATTGTAAGTATCGTAAAGGCCATTTAGGGGGTAATATATAACGGAATACGGTCCAAATATAAAACAAAGGTGATAATTTACAATGAAATGAAATGACAAAAGAGAGTGGAGGGATGGTCTATCGTTAAACTGTAAAACCGTTGACCAGCAGAACGGAAGATATTCCTTCATTATACGACCTCCATGGATTCTTTACAAAGTTAACGAACAAGAACCACACGGGAATCGGTAAGCTGTTTCCGTTTCCAGGTTGGAGTTGGCCGAGTCTTACCGTCTTCCTTATTCAACACCGAGCCTGTAAATGGTTTAACCTGGGGGAAAGCGGTACTACGTTGAGAAGATTGGCGACTAAGTCGGATGGTCTGGGGACGGGGCGGTTTAGCCCGGCTGGTCTGACGCAAAAGGGATTGGGGCTGAGCGAGCTTATTCTGGATGGACGGTTGGCGTTGCACCCGAGACGTAGGTAATAAAGCCATAGGGACGCCAGTACGGTTTGCTGTCGTATTCGGGGGTGTATCGGAAGTCAAGCCCGCCTCCTCTGGTTCGAACATGGACAAACAGCCCAATCTCGCCCAAGTAATGCGTTGCCGATGTAGCACGAATTTTTCATAACGGTGGACCAAAGGTACGTGGTCCCACAAACCCAACGACAGTTGGGATAGGTACCCCACCAGATCACATACGACCACCACGCGATCCCGACAGAACCGGTCGATAGGGAAAGTTTCCATGATGACTTTTCCCGTAGTAGTTTTATCGGTGGTATCAATAGGAGTCACCTTATTTGGTGCTGAATGAGTACCGGGATGACGAATCTGACTAGGGTCCAAAGTCTCGGCTGCCGTTCTTGGTTTGCGTCCCCATCTAAACTCACCAGTTAGGGCTTTCCAGCTTCGACCCAGAGTGCTCCCATTCATAGAACTATTGGAGTGGATGTCGTCCGGCTTGAGCAACGACATGGCCGTTGTTAGCGGCAACAACGTAGCCGCTGCGGTCGATTTAGCGGGTCGGGTAGCTTCCCGCGGTATACTGAGAGTATAACCACACTCCCGATTCTGCCCACACAAAGCACACCGGGCAATGCAAGACGCTGGCCTGGTACGGGGAGCAACATACTGGTCTTGGACATCGGCGATAGACACCCTGCGTTTGGCGGGACCACTCAACGTAATAGTATCACGACTACCGTTCGAAGGATTGGGTTGGGAATCACGCACCGGTGGGCTCACCTTGGTTGGTCCAGGCTGAGACACCATGATAGGATTTGGTAGATTTCCCCGCGATGACTCGGTAGGGTGGCTACGCTTGGCCTCGATTTCGCAACGTTGGTGAACAACCGCTTCTAGCAATCGTTCTTTATCCAATCCTGATGCTTCTCCCAAGGTGGTCAGGTTACCCAAAAGGGGTTTACTTGGCTTGTCAGCGCTGGCCATTAAACAAGGTCGGATATCTTCTACCATGACCAAATGGGCTAAATGTAACGAATTCCATTGAACGGATGATTGGGGATGACTCCCGGTCGTGGCCGTTAACAAAGTTCGTTTGACGCCCTGTGTAGCTAATCCGAGCGTAAACGTAGCAAAATCTGTATAGGTAATCGCATCCAAGTACACCGTAGAAGGTGGGGTTTGCAGAGTTAACGGTCGACTTTCGTGTGACTTTTGACGTTGTTGCTCTTCGTGGGTCATGAACCGATCCAAATACTCCATAGTGGATACTGCACCCCAAGGGTCCACCAGGGATTCCCGACCTTCCGTTAAACTGAAGCTTAATTCTTCGCCGCCCGTTCTTGGGGAAGTGGGACTAGTGGGAAGAATATCGACCGATGCAACGGAATAGGTAAATGTGGGAGACCGCACCATGGGGGATACAATTAGTGAATAGTTGGGTGATCGCACGCTAAGGGTTGGTGACAAAGGTGACGTTAAACCTGTATCGTCCACGCTATTGGGTCGTACTCGCTGAGTGGGAGGTGTAGAGGGAGTCCCAACTTTGTCCACTAGCAAGTCCACCCACGTTTCTAAATCGTTAAGCAAATGCTCTGTACCGGGAGTACAAGGGGACCGTGTCTGGCCGGTTTCTGTGGCTGTTTTAGTGGGAGTGGACATAGTAGACTCGACCTGACCGCAGGAGTTTGCATCCTCTTTAGTGTTCACAGTAACACTCAGTTTGGTGATATTAGCCTTGAGTCGTTGATGCAGCGGGTTCAGACGATCCAAAAACGTACGACACTGAGACTCGGCTGCGTGGAGTTTACCATGGGCTTCTTCCACTTGGCTAGCCAGGTCGTTCATACCATGATTCAAAATATCCCGCTCAGCTTGCCAGGTGGAAAACAACCGCATGGATTCCCGACAGTGACCACAGGGGGTGGAAGTCAAAGTGCTACTCACGGACGAAATACGTTTGCTGGGAGAATGTTCATTAAAACCCACACTGCGCAAAGAAGGAGTTGGTAACTGAGTGCGAATTCTCCCGGTTGGGGTTAGCGAGGATTTACACGGGGTATCAGTGGGCCACGCTGTATCCAACTGGTTTGCAGGGGAGCGCTCAGGGGTAGCTCCACTGGTATTGCTTTCTGGTGTCCACTCCGAAAGGTCCTTTGGGGTGACCGAGTGTCGACCCCCACTGTGCTTGTGTGGTGGAGTAGCCAAGGTAGCCCCTCGAGTGGCAGGTGGGGCCTTTTCCGGTGATTCCCCACAGTAAATACTATCGGGAGTGAGTGGGTGAGATGCGTCCGACTTGGTTAGCGTGAGTTGAGTGAATTCCGAATGCGAAACAAAGGAACTGTCCAACATGGACACGTCGCTCTCCTCGTCTCCCGACACATAGGTATCAAGAATCCATTTTTCATGGTGAAGCGTAGTATCACTGGCGTTAGACATCTCTGGGTAGGGAATTTCGTCCTCGATGGGAACCTGGGCTATTTCCAAATAACGTAGAGCGGTATTCAGGGGGGCCGTGACGGCGGACTTTTCCGTAGGACCTATTATGGTTGGGATCTTGGCCTCCAGTAGGGTCAACCGCTTGTGGGTGCGCTTGATAAAACCCATCGCCTTTTTGCTAGCGAATTCTAACCGACAGGCCTTAAAGTAGAGAGCGTCGATCATGGCATTTTTGGCTTCGAGAAGTGATTGGTGAGTAACACGTTCCTTGGTTATTTTAGAGTGTAGGCACTGCAAGTTCGAGTTTACCCGACCAAGAGAGGTAGGAATAGTGTGGTGGACACAGGATGATAGGTTTGGTGAGTATAACTTGAATGTTGTTAGAGAGGGGTAGTATCCCATTTGTGGAACACTAAAAAAAGAAAAGGGAAAACTAGTATATACTGGACTGTATGACGCTTACAGTGGCCGTGAAAGTCAGGGAATAGGACCACTCAAAGTACGCTCATACATTCATTAACACTGTTTATCCCTGTCACTCATCGACCTACTGTTTACTAACAGATCTGAGCGGGAGTGGTGGGCACATCATCGGTTGGCGAATGGGTTCCGTACACACTTTCATGTAATATAGGTTTGACCATTCTCTTCCCTTGTCCGTTTTAAGGAGAAAACCAAAACAATGCCTAATGTTGTGACACACGGCCTACTACTTCCACGCAACTGGTGTGACTGTAAACCTTCCACCCACACGGACTGCACAACAGCTGCCGGGGGAACAGTGTGCATGACGCTCAACCTGTAGGTCATATTTTTGAAAATAGACGCAACCAGTTTTCTAGCAAGTGATATCAACTTACCCCAAGATCCGATTCTAGGTCTTCCGACCGGGTGTTTAGCGTGGTGACGCTGTCGAACAAGTCTTCAGCAAATAGCGTTTCACATGACATGGTGAGTAATCTATTGCTGTGGCTACTGAGAAATTGAACAAAGGGATTTTACAGAAGAAAAACAAGAATGGATGGACTATCGAGTACAAGACGTTTCAATATCCGTTAATAATATTAACACACAAGTTGTATTGGTTGCTGTACTAGGATAGAGTAATTGCTGATGGCATGAAAAGGAAAAGAATATTAAAAAAAACTAGTATTTTTGGAGTGTATACGCTATGGATAGAAGAGCCCAGTCAAAAGTTCAACTTTATTTAAGAAACCCCTTTCTGCCGAGGTCGGCAAGGCGTATCAAAGGGATTTATATCAGCCTCAAAATTGTCTACATGCGGCCAAAAAAAAAGAGGGAAAAAATATATGAAAAAAGGCCCATGATCACCTTGATTGCATGTACAGCGGAAGAAAAATGACAACACTCTCCGTACCACCAATGACCGTGGGTAATCACTTGGATATTTTGATTTTTCACTGTTGGCATTGCCATTTGTTGTTGTTTTGAGATTAAACAGCGACAGCCTCGATTGTCGATGGTAGCACCAAAATTAACTTTGCGTTTGGGGATTTAACATTGGAACATTCCTCTATTTTTTGCACTTGCGGTAAACAAAACCGCGGGTGGATCCCGCAGTATCCAATAGGAATAGACAGGCACACGCCATAGTAACACCAACGTTGGAAAGAAGGAGAGAGTTCCACATTGAATGATTACGACTAAAATCATAATAAACGAAGCTGGGAGCCACTTGAGCCCTGAGAAGAAAACGAAAGCGAATCATACCGGTGAGGAGTACAGTAGAGGCTTTCGTTTTTCAGGCAGCGCTAAGTGTGGTAGTCAGCGTCATTTTAACACTATGAGAAACCGAGCGGGTTGAAACTCCGATACCAACTCTACTAGCTTCAGCAAAAGGGGATCTTAATTTATTCATCACCACAATTTGTACCTATGCTGAATTACTTGTGGTAAAAAACATGAAAGGCAGATTGGTGAAAGTAGTTCTCAAGGTCAAAACTTTCTTTGAAGCTGCCGAAGTTGAGCAAGCAAGTTTTATCCGTTCATTTCCCCCTCCTTTACTTACCATGAAGGGTAGTGTCCTTGTCTTTTCTTTTTAATAAAGTACGTATCTAGTGCTGCTACACCAAGGGGATTATCTCTGCAACCAGCCCTCACTGAAAACCATGTCACTATAGATACTTCCTAACCTGGTCAGTGTACAAAAATAAGGGGGGTGTATGGAGGCAATCGTGTAACAGCGATGCAGGTCAACAGAGAAAAAAGCGTGACCCCCCTCTTCCCCACTCTCTCATCCATTGTAAGTTTGTCGTCCCTGGTAGATCAGCTCAGGGAGTGACATAAATGTAATCCCCGGAATCGGTTTCTACACCCATCCAGGGACCAAGCCGCACTTTACAATCCGTAAGGTTTGACACTTCAGTCCTTTGCCCAGGGGGTGAAGCGTAGTGCTGAATTGTGGCCAGTGTGATCTTCCCAAACAGTAGAAAGGATAGTGCTTTCCATAGATTCCCATCCGTCCTTTCTTTTTATGGGAAATTAAATTAAATTCGAATATGTGCCCATGAACATAGAATTGATCGAATCCACCATTGTACCAGGAGGAATGAAGCGTTTTGGCTGAATAATCACATAGTAGACCAAGTGATTCATGGTAAGTAATATCTAGCTTTGACCTGCTAGAAAGTCACAGGCAATATTCCGACATCAACTTAGTCGATCGTTGATTATTTGAGCACCGCTTCACGATTATCCCATGAAGGGTTTCAAGTTCACAGCATGCATATTTGTTTGTTGTGATTCTCACAATCATCTAGGTTTTATAGTTTCCCAAAGCAATATCGTTCTTCAGTTCTGACCTCATAAAACGACAGTTCTATTGGCAACTAATCTACCGCATCTTTTTTTTTCTTTTAGTTACTCTTCATTTTACTATGGTTGATGTAACCCTTCCTAGAAAAGTGGCGAAGGGCTTCGAACACTTGCTCGTATTCCAATTAGGACAATTGTATCTCTTTCATTTTTTAGGTCATCCTTATAAAAATAAATTAGGAAACCGTGGCCCCTTATAGATCGTACCTTAAAAATACCGTGACCCTTTCTGGTTGTGTTGATGATAAGCTTTGGTATTTGGTAACTCTTTGAATTATGGCAACTCTCTGTGATAGTGGGCTTACAGATAAGCTGAGGTACAACTAAGTCACGTGATCCATTATTTAATCCGCTTGCTCTAACAGAGAGCCAAAATTTTAACAACACCAGAAAACAAACACAAGGATAAGCAAAGAAAGTCCACTGGGCCTTATTTTCATATTTTACATTCTTCAAGGCTTTTTGGTACAGTATGACTTCACCGCCATGTGCCAACAGCAACGATGGTGCCCTACCCCATGCGTCTGTTACCAATCCCCACATTTTAGCTGAATCAACTACCACGGCTTCAGAGGAGCCCGTTTCAGAGTTGCCCGACGATGCATTTGCCATACCGGAATGGGATGCGATCAAGGTAAGTTGACCGTGAATGGACGTCAACATGCAATTTACGAATACCGTGCTATTTACCATGAGCCCAGAATGACTAACGATAATTCCTTGGAGTTATTTCACCTTTGGTTCGATTCTTTATTGGACCCATATGTTACCCAGGGCGAAAACTGGAAAGACGCCGACGCAGCCACTCGTGCCATTATCGAGACTATGTTAGAAGAGGAAGCCTATTACATGGCACCATCCTCGTCTCGTCGAAAACGGGACCGTCCAACCTACGAAAGCGGAACTAGTGGGGATACTGCGGGTAAAAATCGAACAGAATGGCCATCTGACACGGTACGTAAAGTACACCGGTCCAAATCACAAACGAACTGTCCAATAGATTCCGAACCCCATATTCCTGCTATTTCCTCTACCCATCTCCCATCCCGTCGCCCTCGGTGGACGGAAGAGGAAGACCAAGTGTTGGTACATGGCATACGAGTACACGGACTGGGACAGTGGCGGGCCATCGCTGACCATATGCAGACACGCAGCCCATCGCAGGTGAAAACTCGTGCCCGATATTTATTAATGTGCAACCGGTTAGTAATTGCCAAGGATTCATCATCTACTCAGCTGGTGCCCGCCACAGTCACGATGTACCACTCTACTCCAGCGTCTGCCACTGTAGGCGCTTCATCTACTAAAGTCGACCAAATTGATGTAACCACAACTAATAGTACCGACGAAGAAATTGACATCGAAGACGTCTCGGATGAAATTGACTCGCCTGGATTGTCCCCGATCGATGTCAAACCTACCCCTTTACCCACTTCCCCACCTGGGGAGCCCACTATCACCAAGCCAATCGTGATGGTGACTTCGCCTGAACTTTCACCTTCCAATACTAAGATAAACACTCCACCTTCAGGGATCAAATCCCAGTCGTTATCACCTACACCCAGTGATCAGTCTTCAGATCTGTCCAGTCTTCCATCATCACCTAATGCATTTGAGCCACCTTCTTTTGATCCCAACTATATTAGTGAAGCGGAGAAGTTAGCTGTGCCGGAATTTTTTACCGGAAAGTACAACAAATCCCCTGATCGTTACCTAAAGATTCGCAACTACATCTTGGACGTCTGGAAATCTCGTCAACCTAAATATGTTACAAAAACCGCCGTCCGCCCTGGTTTACGAGACTGTGGAGATGTAAACGCCATCAGCAGAGTTCATTCGTATTTGGAGCAAGTGGGAGCCATCAATCGTAACGCTATCATACCGGCTGCAGTGTATGGAAAGCTAATGGCTGCAAAATCAGCAGGTAAAAATTCTACCAAGGTAAAAAAAGCCAAACCATCCGTACAAACTGGTATCAACCTGACGCGAACCACATCCCAACTAGACCTTGTGCCCCGCCAGAGGTTAGACCGCCAAGTCAAGGGAGTCAATGTTGCGTTATCCCCGGGTGCTAATCACGAGGATGAAGTAGACCTACATACCCGAAGCCATACCTCGACGATTTCGAAAACCGTAGCTCCTCAATCCCCAAACTCCCCTACGGGTTACGATCCGTTTACCCTTGTTGCCCCGCTCCACGAGACTGATGTAACCGCTCCCGTTTCGCAGGTTACAGTGGACATATCGGCACTGGTAAGTAAATGATAAGCTAATTCAGGACCGTGTGCTATGCCTATCCCGATAAACGAGTGGGGTACAATACCAATGATAAAAATAGGACCTAGTAGGTCGTGGGTCAATGACTAGCTTGGTTGGGTTTTAAACTTTTCGAATATCTAACGTGTCCATTTTCTGTGTATTTTTTTATATCCCTCTTTTACATTTTACTGGGTGGTGTGATCTCCCTCATTCAGATCGTTATGGATTTTCACAGTCATCTGGCGGACACGGAGATTATCGGACTTTTTGGGGGAAAGATTGACGAAACGGAACGGACTATTCGGATCGAGCAGGCCTTTCCATGCAGGAGTGCCAGTACCGACTTTCAGTGCGAAATGGATCCCACTTCGGAGATGGAGGCCCGGACCCACTTTGCCAAGGCCGGGCTGAGCGTGGTGGGTTGGTACCACTCCCATCCTACGTTTGATCCTAACCCATCCATTCGCGATATTGAAAACCAGTCGTCCTACCAGGGCCTATTTCGCCGCCAGGACGGGTGGGAACCATTTGTAGGCGCTATCGTTTGCCCATTCTACGCACGGTGTACCCGCACCTCCTTGTTTGCTTCCGATGTGCAATTTTTCTCCCTGGGCTACAGAATGGATACCCTTTTGCAGAACCGGTTACCGATTTATTGTACTTTTATCGCAGCTGAAGGTCAGGTGCCCTTTTCCCTACTCTTCCAACAACTAGTGGAATTGGTGACACAGTACCGACATCATCCCCATCGGTGTGATTTACTGGCGGGGTATCCGAATTTTTCTCGTGATTCTAAATTAACCAAACTGCTTCGAGCCTGTACCCACCATCTGAGACACACACCAGGTTCTGAAAAATGGCTCTTTTTGCAACAAGTGAGCGATCTAGTGATTGGCGGATTCGGCCTGCCCAGAGAAGAGGTAGATGAATGGCTCAGAGAAAATCAAAACGAACGGGAATCGATAATAAGGATTTTTCGTCAACATCTTGAACCGACCTCCTCAAGCAGCCCAAAGGGACTCCTACTAGATAAGGGTGGCTCGGTGGTGCAACCCAGCGACAGCGCTGACGAGGAAATGGTTTCTATTGAAGATTAGACTATATCGGCTATCACCACCACTATGTATGTATTGTAATTTTTTTTTTCATTACGGTTGATTTCAAGTAAATAATGCACATTGCGTAGAATGAAAATAACCTCAATTGTATCACAGTTCTGATGTGGGGGCAAGTATTCGAGCTTTAGAGCTATTACTCAGGTATGACCATTATATCGCGGGTGGAGAAAGCTTTGTCCAGCAAGGGTAATGCAAGGACTCGCTCGTATGAAAGAGTTTGGACTCCAAGTATTTGAAACACCATCCTACTCTCCTGACCTTGTACCCTGCAAGTTCTGGCTATTCCCACGTATCAACAAAAATCTTGAGGGCAGAGTGTTTGACATTGTTGATGAGGTAATTGTCCCTTTATTTTAAACCAAAATCCTACGATGTCAGTCTTGCCTGTAGTTCTGGATGCCTTCGGGCAGCGAATGAAAAGATTGGTCACATTTACTCAACTAGGCGTTCCATTGCCTTTTGACAGGCGATATAAACCTCCCTGGCCGGCGTTTCCATATTCTTGGACAATCTTCTTCAGCATAGTGCGATGCTAAAGCATATACTGCTCTGTCCCAACATGCTGTGATCTAACAGACTCCCTTCCTATTCCGTTCATCCAAAAAGAAGGGCATCACGGACAATTCTTTCCTACTACGAATGGTAAAAACTCTTCGTGCGAACCATTGCAATCGTATATAACTCACAGGACATAAACGTCACCATAATAACCCACCCCTCTAGAAAGACGGCATTTTTATTGTAATAATGTGAGTTTGGACCCATCTACCTGAAGAGGAGGAATAATGTGGTTGGGCTCCCTTCATATACTCTGCTCCCGTATAGAAAAATCCAGCGTAAAGTATAATAAAACTGTAGAGTATGGGATACCCCCCACCACCCAAGTGCAGAGACCAGAACATCAGCAATAAGGTTTTGCTTATTCGCGCAGCTTCTTGGAACCACGCAACAAACCAGTACGACGAGCGGCAATAAGACCGACCTTTTGACCGGGCACGGCGTTGCGGGAGATGGTCGAAGCCTTACCAATATGTTGATGGTTACCACCACCGTGGACGTGATCGACGGGGTTCATAGCAACACCACGAGTCTTGGGCCAAGAGTTGCGCTTGACGCGGTACTTGTGATAGGCACGACCGGCCTTGAGCAAGGGCTTGTCAATACGACCACCCCCAGCAATGACACCGACGGTGGCACGGCAGTTGGAGTTGAGTACCTTCTTGGAACCCGAGGGGAGCTTAATACGGGTCTTGTTATCGTCGGGGTTGTGACCAATGACGGTGGCATAGTTTCCAGAAGCGCGAGCCAAGGTACCGCGGTCACCGGGCTTTTCTTCAATGTTGCACACCACGGTACCTTCGGGCATACCACCCAAGGGCATGACGTTGCCAACAGTCAAGTTAGCCTTGGCACCACAGTAGATGAATTGACCAGTGTACATGCCTTCGGTGGCCAGGAAAGTCTGAGTGGTCTTGGCGAACTTGTAAGGGTTACGGAATTGCACCTTGGCCAAGGGAGCACCACGACCGGGGTCATGGACGATCTCCTTGATCACCCCACGAATGTATCCGTGGCGTTCGGAGTAGTCGATGGGACGAAGCTTGGCAGCCCCCTTACGGTGTGTGGTGTGGGCCTTGAAAATACCACCAGCACCCTTTCTTTGGTTTCGGATAACGCGACCCATTGCTACGATTCCTAGCACAGCCAATGAAAAACATAAAAGAAAAAGGCGAGCAAATAGTTGGTTACAGACAGGAATTCATGGTTAGTAAAGCATTGGGGATGGGTGAGAGCATTCAGCGAAGGCCGAATCTGGTATATAACATGCGGCAGAAACATCAGTCTACCACAGTTCATCTCACTGCATTAACTCAGTCAAGTGGAAGACCGACACTGGACGACGGATACTAATGGTGCGAATGACCAGTGACCCATCCATCCATCCATCTTCCTCGGCTAGCATAACGCTTGGAGTACTGCCAGCACCACTTCGGACCCCACAGTATGTCTACAGAGAGTACGATGGATGGATGGATAGCTACAGAGCGTTGGGAACAGAAGCAACCGCAGGTACTCTTTAGGTAGGTACAAGGTGTATCATCCGTTTCGTCCGTAATCGTTCTGAGCTAGGCTCTGCCGTTTACTCACCTAATTACTAGGGATTTCAATACAAAACGTAAGGGTTCCAGGTAAAGGAAAGTGAGAAGAGGAAGAACCCATCACCATGCCACCCCCTGTTTTGGTTATACCTAGCTCTGTCACCCACCTCTCTTCCTTGTGTCCAGTATTCGCCCATCCACTTTTTTTTGGTGAGTGCAATTGTAAGGCGAAAATTTTACACGTGATTTTCACTTTTAAGCAAGGCAAAGCGAAAATTATACCACGATACTTTAATTTTTCTGATCCTATAACATTTCAGAAATGCTGTCCTACATATTCGGTCTTAAAGGAGCGCACAGTACATACGCAGGAATTCAATTCTGACAATGTGCTTTTTATTATTTTGTAAGGCGTTGTCCCATTTAGCCATCAGAGTTGTCGTTCCTATTTTTCGAAAACGAGGCGCTTATATTTACGTCTCTAAGGTCACATAAATGGGGTAGCTCATTCCAGCACATAAGTTAAGCATCGGTTTCCATGCCAGAATGTACCAAATGAGATTGGCCACGGTCGCCATAGCCAAGAAAATAGGGTGGACTAAGGGTTAATATCGGTGATAACTAATAACAGCAGTGAACGCCTTTGGAAGCCACCTGCCTAGGTTACTCACAGGTGTACCTGGTTCACTGAGACCCATCCTATTTTCTCAAAATTATTCGGCCCAGAGGGTATTTCGTTAACCTCTCAGGATAAGGTAATTAATGAACAGTTGGCTCGACAGAGAGAAAATGCGAGATCGGAATAAAAGAAATTTCACAACAGTAATCCATCTGTAGCCCTGATTGCAGAAATGTCCCAGGGGAATAGCTAGTCCGCTGGTATCACTCCTATGTATAAAGGACCACTCAACCCAGAATGAGCCACCCATCTGCCCATCAGAGTCATGTGGATTATTGGTAAAAAGGTCGGTACCATAGATTCCATATGATTTCAGCTTGAATCTTCCTAGTCTTGACTAAAAGTTGATACACGTTAGAAATATCAACAAAGTCATAGAAAACTCTGAAAATATTATAAAATTTAAAATTTTGCACAGTAATTGATGTCCACTGTTTTAGGCATCAATATATAACTACGCCTCAAAGTCATGCAACGAGTCCTAGGCACCGGTTGAAAAATGTTACCTTTTGGGAAATCTCCAACGCCTAGATCCATTAGATACTGGGTGACAATTGTAAACACATGCTTGGCAGGAATAACTGGAAAAGGAAATGGGACCAATGCCAATTTTTAGATATGGTATAGCAGTGCTAAAAAAAGAAGCTGGGTAAGGTTCGAAATTAGCAGCGATAAAGAGTTATTAAGGACTAGTTTAAACGCTGCGCTATGATACTACTTTAACATTATTGCACTAATGGTAATATCGGTATTCCTAGGTGAGAATTAGTAAGATTAGACTACCGTCGCTTTCAGCCAGTGTGGTTTCATGGCTATGAATTTCAGAGGGAAGACTGCAAAGTACGCACCCACAAGTGTTACCCCATTCTAGTGTCTCTTGAACACTTTCTAGCGGGGATAAAGGGCATTTTGCGAAGCCCCACAACGACAATACTATCTCATTCGTTGGGTTCACCTGCCCCAGCCAACATTCTTTCCACCATCATTGTGTATCATGGTTGTGTCACTACTACATTCTCTCCGAATAGCTAAGAGCTGCGAATACAATTACTAGGCATTTTGGCTACTTGTGTTTTCTGCTGCCCTACCTTTCCCTCAACCCATGCAATGTCCGTATGATATATATTGGGGTTAAGATTTAATCCAAAAGGTTTTTTGTACTTTCATGGCAGCGTTTCTTTTCGCTTTTTCAGCTGTTCTGTCAATATATTCCTATTAATATCACATTGTCTATTCTGCTCTACAGTGTGTATTTTTTGAGACAAGCCATATTCCCCTTATCGAACGTGTATTCTTTCCTTTCCCCCTATGTTACATTTTCCGTCGAACAAGATAATATTTTCTCTTGAACCAATATGTTTTATCCCAGGTTATTGTACACTTTTTTCCTTGCCAGTCTGTCGGCTACCGTATTGTGTGGCTCAAATAGTCAACGCAAGCGTCTCAAGTATGGAAACCAAAAACCCCCAGGAACGACTACTGGTGGCTCGTTGTCCCTCACTATCCGACTCAAGAAGATAAATTCACAAGCCTTGGATATCTCCCCGTACTATGATATCCTCACTCGAACAGAACAGCTTCAGAAAAAAATTCAAACTGCATGTCGCCAATCAGGTTTACTTAGTTTGCCCTCCCATAGGGAACAACAAGGAAACCCCTCCTATGTCAACCTAGGTGGTTACGCTTCAAGTATCCAACCTCCCAACCCTCCGCTGTTGGCCTCAACTAGTGGAAACTCACGTGATGCCTCTGGTCGAAATATGCCCGTTGGTACCAATATTGTACAAGTACAAGAGGAAAAGGTGGGCGAAAACACCCGGCTTGTTCACCGTACCATAGACTTTCCGCCGTTTACCAGCATGGACATGTTTATCCAAATCGTGAACAAAAGGAATTTACCCGGCGATCCATTTATTCCTAAAATGTTAGGTATGAGCTTCGAAGATTACCGGGAGTCGCTAGTCCTCGCACTTAAAAGGTATAGTGAATCGAGCCGTGATGCGAAAGTAAATAGTATAACGCCTTTTAAGCAAATTTGTCAACGGTTATCCGATATAAAAGGCCAAACAATGGCATACGGTCGATTTACATTATTTGAACGAGACAACAAGTTCGGATACAAGTACAATTCAATGATCATCAAAGCCTTAGAATGCGCAAAGGTCATTGTAGTTATCTATTGCAAAAAAGCGGATATAAACACTTACTTCGAAGTAATGTGGCATCCTAACCATCCGGAATATTCAGTTGAACGACTCTTGGCTTATACAATGCGTAGGTATGAGGGGGTTTCACTCTTTTCAGTTAAAACGGACGGTGATTATGGAATATTCCTGGACTTTTTGAAAGGTATTATGAAGAGAAAACCCGCCGATATGTGCAGTCAATTTGCGAGTGCACCTTCGACCCTTTCCGGTGCTTAGATGGTAAAGCCGCTATTTTTTTCCACCATGCATGTATGTCACCTTCTATCGCAGAACTCCGTTCAGTGTGATTTTTACATGTTAGCTGATTATAATCTCTCCCAAGTATATTTTTGTCTATTTCACATGCTATAGAAAAGTATTAAAAGTGTAATGTTTGATTGCAGGGATAGCGATGAAAATTGCCCAGATTGATGTACGTAACACTTACACACTCTATTCCTCATCAACAATGGGGAATATATGACGTTGAGTAATCAAGGTGGATATTCACAACTCTTCCAATACTGCTCAGGAATAATCATTTTCCGTACCTCCATCGCCTATGATCTTATACCACTTACATATTTCGCAACAAGCGCTTGTTGGTATGTAGTGATTTATGCGTAGCTTGTTAAAAGATTACATACCTTTTTTTTGTGTTTATGATAACTCGGAACCACAGTATACATGCTACCGGTTTTATATATGTACTATATTTTTCCCTGACAAAGCTGAAATGGTCATCTCACAGATAATACTCCCTAACAATATTGCGCCAAAAGTTAGCTTTACCTATGGCAAAGCCACTCATCCAAGACGAGTTGGGCAATGAGAAACGTAAACCCAGTGGAGACAGGATTAAGCCACTTGAATGTGAAAATAGTGACAGTGAAACAGCCATTTTCATGTGATCCATCCCTAGCACTGTCACCATCCATTCGGATACCTCTCCCCAGGGGTAGCCAGAAGAAGCTGGCCGAGGATTTGCCAAGCATAACCTAACAACCTATTCATACTGGCTTGACCTGTTCTTTGATAATACAATTAGTACTACGGTACTGCTATGTATAGTTTCCCAGTATAGGGAGTGACACTAAAATATTCATATAAAAATGATCAGCACATTTTCTTTTAGGTAAAGCACCACCGCACTATTCTCCCGCCCCTATATCCTTTTAAATGTGTGACATAAATTGCAAAGCCTTTATTTAACGATGCTATTACTATACCAGTTTGGGAAACTACTGACTCCCGGGCTGGATTGTAGGAGGATAGCGTACCAGTGGAGGGTAATGTGTGGGTTTAACAGAATATGGATAGTTTCTAGCTTTGAAATGGAATGCCCACCAAAGTTGATATCAGCTCTCACAAGATCATTTTGTTTATAAAGTACCTTAGCAAAACATCTCCCCAATATACCACAAGACTGTATAGAAATTGCCCACAAGGGAAGCATACTCAATAATAACAAGCGGAAGCTCACATTAATCGAGTTAAAATAAACTGTCCTCACAAAAGTGAAAGCCCAGGCCAGATATGACCCGCCCAAAATGCGCTATTGAAAAACACCAGTGATCCAACAACCCCTCAGAGGACAGATGATTAACTTAGATGTTAGCCCCGTTAATGACCAGAATATTCAGTACTGTACACATTAAAAGTGTCGGCTCTTAAGTATTAAATGGTGGAAGGTTAACAGTTGTATTCAAACAGATGAATAATAACGGATGAAAGCTGCACAATAATAGCCAGACCTGCGATTCAATGATTGGAGAATTGGGAAAAAACTTGAATGTATGGAGTGGTTGAATATGGTGTGACACAAGTGCGCACATGGTTTGGCAAGTTTAAAAGGGGAGGCAAATAGCACTAATGCCAGCTCTTGGATGGACTGGAGCAGTGCTGGATACACAAGGTGG